>OMLI01018741.1:0-24945 GCA_900302605.1 Rondeletia loricata
CCAGAGAAAAACTCTGGACATGAGAGGGCTCACGTCTGCCCTGGCAGCCAGGGACGATCAAGAGTAGAGTCCTGCAGGGTGACGTAAGACTTGCACATCCTTGCCAAGAGTTGTGTGTGCGCATGTGTGTATGTATGGGCTCACATGGTTTCAGATAGAAAGCTATCTGGCTGTAAGTCCTATGTTCTAAAAGGCTTTTGTTTCAAAAGATGACAGGAAAACAACGGACTGGTCATGAGTTGAGGAGACGAAGCCCTTGTTCTACAGAGTGAGATTTGCCTTATAAATAAATTTAGAATAGACAATCTGCAAATGTGCAATGTCCCATGAATAAGAAACACTCAACACAAATATCTTTAAAGTAATAATTCTCAACATTTTCATACAAGTAAATATCTGTTTGCTACTCTCTATCACTGATTGATATAACACAATAGTGATTAAACCTAAACTCTGTTCATGAAAGCTGATAGCTTTGTTGTGCTAAACATCTGGTGTCGGGTAGATCTTTCCAGGTAATCAAATTAGGCCGACCTGTGTGGGTAGGATTTTTTAGACACAATTTTCACTAGGTAGCACAGAGGAGACACAAGCTTTTTTTTTTTACTTTTAATTTTCCGGGGAAAGTTGACTGAGCATGCATGCTCTTTTTCAGCGCTGCTTCACATGAAAACAGTTACACACATTCACACATGGGAGCTGCCCAGTGCAACCACAGTGCTCTACTATTGGCCACTGAACACCTCCACTGGACTAGTGAGGGTTAAGTGCCTTGCTCAAGGGCTCTTCCACAGAAGTTGTTGAGGGAGTGTTTCTCATTTCCCCACCCACATTTTCCCATCCGGGCCAGGGATTTGTACCAACGGTCTTCTGATCACAAGCCTACTTCCCTAACATTTAGGCTACCACATGGATTACATCACCACTATCTGCCATGACCTCAATCCAAACAAAAACGGTTACATCTCAAGTAAGCAAATGGGACATCCGGCTAGCTCAGCAATTTAAGGTGCATTATGCAATAAATCCTCTCTCTCTCTCTTTCCTGTCACTCTCCACCGTGTACTGCCTAATAAGGAAGAAATGTCAGACAAAATCTTTAAGGCACAGTTAGGAGGAAGAAAATGAGGAGTGGGAACTGGGATAAGGAGAAGGAATGAAGATAAGATCCTTTTATTGACATACATATTCACAGATACATACGTAATTTCTCCTCTGCATTTGACCCATCCTAATTACTTAGGAGGCTGCCGCTACGGTGCCCGGGGACCAACTCCGATTCTGAGGCCAATGCCTTGGTCAAGGGCAATGGCAGGAGTGTATCTAACCGGACATACATGTCTTTTGGTGTGGGAGGAAACCGGAGTACCCGGAGGAAACCCACGCAAACACGGGGAGAACATGCAAACTCCGCACAGAGAGGTCCCGGCCGGCCGGGATTCGAACTCAGGACCTCCTTGCTGTGAGGCGACAGTGCTATCCACTACACCACCGTACTAAAAATGGGGAAGGAGGGCCTGAACACACAGACAAGGTCAAGGTACAAGAACCCCTCAGTTGTGCTGTTGTGGAGTTCAGGCCTGTGTTAAAAGCAGCCCCCTACAGCCTGCCTCTACCCGACACAATCATGCAGGGTGGACCAGAGAGACTATATAATGGGGATTGAGGAGCTGCCAACACTCCAGCGAGTCCCATTAGTAAATATACCCCAACACAGAAGCCAGGAAGGCAGCTTTGCCAGAACCCTCAGCCCCCACAGCCACTAGCCTGAGACTGGGCAGCGTCAAATTCAGCCACTTAGACCGCTGGTCTGTTCCTGGAGCTGCCGGGTCCACCAGGAATCCAAAACAAAATGAGCATTCGTTTAACGCTGTACTAAAAACAGAGACCTTTGAAGTACTGTTCCCCACATGGGTTACTATTCAATCTACTCCACCGCCCTCTCCAAAAGACACAACAAAGGAAATGCAAGCCAAATGTTGCCTCAGCTCAGTTATGGTGGCATGTATAGTTGTGCATTTGTGAACTGAACGTGCTTTTTCGTCAATCTTAAACCACATCGAAGAAGAAGGGATATGAAATCGGCTGGTTGAGAAAGAAAAACGTCTGGTTCTTCAGCAGCCACAGAGTAATGGGATAAAAAAAGCAAAACAAACAGCCAACTCACAGTTAATGAAATTTAACACACAGTTAAACCGCTATTCAATCAAACACTGAAGTTCAGCAAAAACATTGGCTACCACTCTCTACATCAGTATTCCTCTGAGGCGGGAGAAAGAAAGAGTGGGTGAGGGAAGGGAGGGATGGAGGGAGAAAAGGAGGGAAGAAAGATGAGGGGGGCTGAAGGAAGGGAGGGAGGGTGACAAGGATTACGTTAGACAGAAATGGAGGGAGTAATAGAGAGAGGATGGGGCAGAGGGGAGAAGGGAGGGAGAAAGACAGATGATGAAAGAAGCAGAGAAGAGGTAGAAAGGCAGGCAGAGAAGATAGTGAGAAAAGGGAAAAGAGAGAGGATGAGGGAGAGAGAGATGAAGAGACGAAGAGAGGGAGGGAGGCATGTTAAATCGCTCTGCTTGGCAGCGGTCGAAGTCAGCCTTTTAGTTCAATTTATGGATGGGCTCAAGCTTCACAAAGGTCTCTGTCAACTGAAACAAAAGAAATGGATTAGGCTGCCCCTCTGCCCCAGACCTCCTCCTTTCCTCCTTCCATTGCTCCATCACTCCATCCATCTATCTATCCATCCACCTCTGTATGGTGACCCAATCAACAGGCCCATTGGGGTCATATGCTTGGGCCCAGTCCAAGACTTTGTCTCTCCCTCCCTCCCTGGGAGCACCTTCCCGCCCTCGCAAACCTCTCTGGTTTGTGTCAGTCTAATGAAGAGTCTGTTAACCGTTCTGAGCCAAGAAGGCAGATGGAACCCTGGGAAGATTTACAGCACAACAGAGAGACACAGAGAGAGAGAGAGAGAGAGAGAGAGAGAGAGAGAACAAAATCAGTGCCTTTTTTCTTAAAATTGCTTCATCTTCAAGATGACGATGATAGATGACGATGACGATGATGGTGGGAGCATAGCCCACTCTGAAGGAGTAGATTCAGACTGAATCTGATGAGGAAAGACGGAGAGACTGAGGTGTAGCCATATATCTAAAAGTTGTGCCACTGAAATTGCATTAGACCCCATTAGATCCCCATTCTTCCTGACACAATGGCTACCTGACAAAAAGCTGAACTCCAGCCAGTAGGCAGTGGTTTGACTCACATTGGACATCAGCTAAATTTTTGTTCCATGAAGTAATAATCACCAGAGGTTTAAAAAAATTAAAAAAGGCTCTCCCTCAATGTTGCAATTCTTATATATACAGCGCTAGAGGGAGGGAGGGGACAGAGGGCCTCCCCAAGTGAGTGGCTGCAGTGCGTTCATGAAGTCATTGAGACTGGAGGAGTAGTGCGCAGGAAGCATAAGGTGCAGTTATTACGTGTGATGAATTCCAATATATGTGCCGATAATTGGCTTAAACTAAATTCAGGCACACTGCCTAAATGACGTTTATTCAAAATACAGCAGTTAAAATAGGCTTATATCATTCCAGTGTCCAGTGCAAATAGTGCCATGGAAGGGTCATCAACACAACAGCTCAATTGTGGCCCACTATTCAAAGCAAACCGAGTTCATGGCAAACCACTTGTTGAACGCACCGCACGTATTGGCTGTGATGAGAGAAGCCAGGCGAGGAAAAGGCTCGCTCTGTTAGGGGTTTGGTTGAGCCAGTTCTCCATCTGTGATCATTAAGGTGCAGCTTTCCATCTGCACTGCCTCTCAACTCTTTTGCTGGGCACATTCTCTGGTACTAATGGGTCTCTACGGTGTCCCTCAACAGCCAAATGGAACCAAGGAACTCTGAGCGAGGGGTTTAGTCACATAACGCAGACATTGTGTGAAGGGATTGAGTAATCACACCAGTTTCATAGAGAAGGTCAATCGGGAACTGACATTTTCAGGATGGAAGGAGTTTCAAAGAGGAAAAATGTCAAAATATCAGTTTTGTTGACTGATATTTGACTATGTCATAGTGCCTCTAGGCCCACTAAGTTGAAAGGGCACAGAGGCCTGTCCACTTTGATCTGTTTGACTTTTAATTTCCTTTTCATTCCATCATCCTGGACATATCCTGATGGTCTCTTGGCTAGAGACTTTTGGTACTTCGAATGACCCTACGCTCTGCATTTGCTAATATTATGCATGCATATGAACGCTAACACAGGATGATATATGCTTCAGCTAATTGTTATTTTTCTAATTCAAACAGCCAGCCAGCACTGAGCTCCATTCCACTCTAGGCTGACTCAGTCATGAGGAGTCAGGCATTTGGCAAGGTCCAAAACCCACTGGGCAATTTGTTCAGATTTAACACGAAAAATGGTGGGCAGGTAAATTGCCATTTTTCTCTCACATCCTCCCTAAAATCAACAGTTAATAAGTGGTGTGAATTAAATATTTTGTGCTGACAAAAGGGTTACAATCCACCTTCCTTTTCCCTCAAATCTCCACAGTCAGAGATCCCAGGAAAAGATACTAAAATGTTTGTCCACCAGCCATAGTGACTAATAGAGTCAAGTCCATTGTAATGTGGCTAGTAGAATTAACAGGCTTACCCATAGTTAGAAAAATGTCATTAAATTTCGGGAAATTCAGAAAAAGTATCCTTGACCCTGTCACCAAGCACCTGTTCTAAACAAGCTGCAGCGCTAGGGGGAGAAGGGGGTATTTCTCCATCTCTTCTCTTCTTCTTTCTCTCTTTCCTTCTCTCTCTCTTTTTCCCTCTTTGTGTGCCTTTGCAGCTCTTTGAACTGTGCTGACAGGACAAGAACAGCACTGTAAAGGTTATTGATTTCCGTCTCCTGTCTCTGCTTTGTCCCCTTTTTTCCATTTCATGTGAAAAATCCAACAGGAAATTACTCCCTCCGTCAATAAAATGGAAAGAGGGCACACACAACAACAGAAAAAGATCTGTTAAAATCTAGTTGAATGTTTTTGACTTGATCTTTCTTTGGAGGAAATAAGGGGTAAAGTTAGTAAGAGACTGAAAGAAAGTCTGCTGGAAGTCAGAGGTTAGGTGTTGAGAGCTCCTGAGGCTCGGTGGTGAGTTACATATTCCATGTGTCCAACATTACTCAACATTGGCTCCCACTGCTTCCTATGGGGGCGAGCCCTTTCAACCATTCAACACTAATGGGCTGCCAGAGAGCAAGACTTCAGAGCACCTTTACTATATTCTCTCTACGGTGTGAGAAATAGGAAGGGGAGGGGTTGTGGGGGGCGAAGTGAGAGACAGACAGACATAGAAAAGGGCAGAGAGAGGAGGTGAAAGAGAAACAGAGCTGGCAGAAAAGGAGAGGTGGCTATCTGATTTCCCCTGGCACTCATTTTTAACAGTGCTGAGAAACTGACTCTGTCTCTCTGTATTTTGGTCTCCTCATTCTGCATAACCCACCTATATGAGCTAACACATCACCATGACAACCAGCCAAAATGGAGAACACATAAGATGAAACACAGGCAATATTGATCACATTTTTAGAGGCAATATAGATTGGAGACTTTCCCAAACATTACAATCAACAGTATCTTTTCATAATTTTACTTTGGTTTGTTGTAACCCCCTTTGTCATCCATTCCTTTTTCCCATTTGCTAATCCTCCTTCAAGCTGAAGGTGACACTGCCCATCTACACTGCATGGAATAGTTGCCCGTGTATCATCACACTGACACCCAGCTAGAACATTCTTACTTAACAGTCTGTAAATCCATCAACTGTCCACCCCTATCAAATGGATCCCCGGCTGTCAATGCCAAAAACCAATGTTAATGATATTACATGAAGCTGAGACGGCAGGAGTGGAGAGAGGATCTGATAAACAGAAAGCCCCCTATAAAGTAGATTGGGTTGTCTTGGCTGCTTGATTGAATAGCACTACCGCCGCCTTACAACAAGTTTGCAATCCACGCTTGAAATGGTATGCAACTGCAACTCAAAACTATCCTTTCCAATCCTTAATTATCAACTATCAAACAGTACAGGGTGCAATATTCTAACACCACTGACCTCAACGAGGAGAATTATTGTGGTAGGAGAATGAGAGAGTAGGAGAATTCACCAAATGCCATCCCTTGTGAAGGCAACATCGGCCATCTCTGTTGCCTCAACAGGTTTTTCATTTATTAAAACCTTGAGCTCCATTATGCATAAAGGCCTCAGTGAAGGAGCATTAGGTTGATCCAGGGGTAACTGAGCCCCTATCTGGGAGGCATGAGCCAAATATGATTCGACAAGGCCCAGAGCTCCAGGGTCAGGCCGCAGCCAGGAACATGTGTCCCTGGGAGGGAAGGCCCTGTTAGGGAGGGAAGGCCCTGTTGGGGAGGGGGCAGCTCTCTCAGCCGGTCAGCATTCTCCAGTTTGTGCAACAAATCCTAATGAGGCTTTTCTCTGTGGGGGGAATGAGGGCCCTGTCTTTGGGGATCTGTCTGGGGAGCTAAACAACCAAGGATAGATGCAGTCAAGCAACTCACTCACACATTCTCACACTCTCTCTCACACACACTCTCACTCACACACTCACAGACAGAGCCTAGGATTGCTGAAGTGAAGGAAGCCAAATAGTGTTCTGCAAGCCAAGGCATGGCAAGGGATTCTACCAAAAGCATCAAGAAGTAAAACATTAACAGGCAAATCCAGGCTGATATGTGAGCAATGGCCCATACAAAAAAATCTCTCTTCGGCTAAGCTAATATAAAATAATACCTTACAAACAGCAGGCTAGTAATGTGCAGGTGGACTCAAAACCCATGAGTGAGACGTGTTTACCCACAGCTTGGGCAATTTCAAATCTGTTTATTGTTATTAGTTATTATTTATTGAATTTTATAGCTGCCCTAACAAATAAGTATGGCAATTAGCCTACACTGATGTAGAAAAGAAGAAACCCAGTCTATGTTAGGGAACCATTTAGAAGAATTAGATAGGGTTGTGAAATAATATCCACCCCCACAAAAATATGACATCAATGTCAAAAACAAAAATGGAAAAGTCTCCATCTGTGGTTGATATCTCTACAAACTCAATACAGACCAATCCAACTTACTGAAAAGAGACAGCGGGACGGAAAAGGTTTATGTTCAAAGACATTCCCATCTTTCTGATCTCTCTTTGGGGGTCAGTGCACCTGAACCACATTAATTCATTTTTCCTCTTGGTGCCTCTTCCTTTTCCTGGGGAAATCTGTGAAGGTGATGGTTTGTAGCAATGCTCAATTTAAAAGTCAGATTACCATACATACATACAATGATGCACTCTGACAACTCTATTGACTCCAGTCCACATTTTTTGGGGGGGAGGGGAGGGAATAAAATAGTGGCACTAATATGCAACACCTGTTCCTTTTCGGCATCCCCCAGTATATCAAATATACAAACAGTGACAGCTGTGGTGCAGGCAGTGATATGGCAAGGCTCTGGGCCCCGGTTATGCGAAAGACAGAGACGAGCGTTGTTCCACCGGGCGCTTCTTCCCACACAGGGCCCTCACCAGGTCAAATAGCTGAAAGCAGAGTGTAATGGCCAGAGACTTTAATATTTCACATATGCCTTTTGAGGAGCACCACGCACTATCGATTTCTCCCATCTAAGGCCCAGGAACCAAAAGGAAAAGGGCCTATCGGGCAGCCTGCTTTCAATTACGAGCTCCATGAAGACACTGCGATAGGAGCTGATGTGATGGATGGTCTGATGCCATGATAGGATCCATGCCTCTGCCTGCTGATACTTAAGGCTGCCTGACGGGCTCATCCACATGCCAGAGCCAGACCCAAGACTCAAGTCCAGCTACAATCAAAGGAAGGGTGTAATCAAGAAATAATTAGCAAGACCGGGCTAGAGGATTAAGTATTTGTCTGTGTACCCGAAATGAAGGATTCCTGAGCAGAGAAAAGTGTAGTGACATAAAATATGCCAATAAAACATTATCTCTGCAGTGATACTAATATACAAAGTGTGACAATCATTTCTATTCCATTCCTATCTGGAAAGTTCAATATGTGGCAGTGTCAAAGTTGAGACTAGGCCTACACACTGAGGGCAGATTTAAGAGCATCAACACCTCCACAAAATGTATTTCAGATAGACAAACAGCGTTTTGACCTTGTATTATACATGCTACCCAGGATTTTTCCGGGTGAACGCTTCCAAGAAAGCCCCTCAGGGTACCTGGGTAACAAATAACTGATCAAGACACTGATTGTCTCAAATGTTTTGTTGAGCAGTAATGCAGACGTACTTTGAAACATGTAGAATTGTATCCCTGCCCTGCCCCAGTACTAAAATGGATGTGCATATAACCATTTTTTAGAAATTTTATGAGAGCTCAACAACACTGGGAAGGATTTACAGAAACATCTGAGGGAGAGCGAGAAGTGGCAACCAAAACATCCCTGTTTTAATGGACTAATGAGGACTGGCACAGGAGGGAGGGACTGTCATAAAACTTCTGGCTCTTCATCTGATGAGAGGATTAATTCCTCTATAAATGGAGATTAAAATGGGATGTCAAGGCAGCTGATGCCAGCACGCTGAATTTCCTCTACATTTAAGACTGTATGCCTGTGTGTGTGAGTGTCTGGTGGGGGATGTTGGTGGTTAAATAGAAAATCAGTTCAGACGTTTTTATCAGAAGTAAAGCCAACCGGCGATTCAGACATTTAGCTTGGAAAAAAATCAATATAAATCTGCATCCATCTTCTTTCCATTAGTCTTTCTCATAGTTTTCCTCTCCACCTACTTTCTGGGTTTAAAGATAAATGTGATGTGCACGGATAAATACTTTTCTGAGGTCAGAGTGAAGACCAGGCTTCACCCCATCAGGCACAGACATTTATAAGACAACGCAATCTACTCCTTTTCCCTTCCTTGTACTCTCATCAGCTTCTCCATCAAGTCTTCTCGCTATTCAACTATCACTGTCTCTCTAGCTTCTGATTGGTTAACAATTGGTAAGGATGTTTCTGATTGACCAACAAGTCAGCATCAGCTGTGCAGATGCCTATGCATGGACACTTCAGAGTGGGATTCTCCAACAAATGTGGCTCAATCTAACATGTCAAATCACAACCTCATGCAGTTTAGATATCGCACGTGTTCAAATTGTGATTTCCATTTTAATTTGATCAATCATGCAGTCCAAGCCTGTACACAATCTCATGAAATTAAATTTCAGTTTGACAACTTATTATTACAAAACATAGCTTAATGGGCTTAATACAATATAGCATTGTTTCTTAAAAGATGGATTGGGACACCAAACGGTCTGTCTCTGGCGGATCTCCACAGAATAAAAGTGCTAAATTGTTCTCCCGGGGAAAGACTACATCTTTGGAATTTGAGTCCCGGGCTGCATTTCATTCCCACTGAAATAAAACTTTTTTATCTCAGACTAATCTAAATCCATGTCCATGAAAGGCCATCCAAAAGCTGAACGTGAAAAGCCTCGTCTCCTTATAGAGCTGGGAGGACATCTCTCTCTCAGAAATCTTCACTTGATCTTGCCTGCCAGCCTGTCAGCAGACACAAATCCATACTCTGTAGCAGTTTGAAGTCTCTACAAAGAGAGAGAGAGATTAGGCATGGTGGTGCCACGGGGTCCGCGGAGATCCACCACTGTCTCCTTCTCTCAACTCAACATCAAAGAATGCAGTGCAACGGTTTGAGTTATAGACAGCAAGTGTGCAGTCACGCCTCCAGTGGCACCCAACTCCCGGTCCGATTAACCCCTGTGCCACCCCACGGAGGCAAAGCGGGAGATACGGCTCGAAGCAGACTAGATAAATTACAACAATACCAACAACTGCAGTGGGGACAGATTATCACATCAGCAACTGGACAAAAGGTCACTCAGGGCCAATGGGAATTTGTTGGCTTGATCCCTCAACTCCAGCTCAAGTCTGATGCAATTTACAGCGCTACGGGCAAGTGCGTTTAGCCTCTGCCAATCTTTTGCCTTTGGTTTTATTTTAGAAAAATGGAACCACATATTTCACCCCACTGGCGTGGAATTAAATCTCATCAGAGCTTTCCCTCCTGTGTCTCCCCTACTCCATCTCTGTCACTACTTTACCACTATTTGAATAAGGAGTAAAAGTACTAAAGGTGAATAGACCGCCCACTCTCCTTCAAAAAAAAAAGAGCATATGATTCTAATGAAGTGATATGACAATCTACAAAAGTGCAAACTTCTTTATCGACTAAAAAAAACTTGTAATACTTTCTCAAACTTTTAATACCCCCTTGTGAATTTCTACCTCAGTAATAGGGAACATTTCCCTTAATTTTATGCCAACAGTTACAACTGGGGAAGATTATTGCATATCATTGGCAGCTGGACAAAAGGCTATTCAGGCCCAAATATTATTACAAAGAAGATGACACATGGGAGTCATTTTGAGGCAATGTAGATTAATAATAATGTCTTCAGCAGAAGGGAATGGGGACTGGCAAATAGAGCAAAAAAAATTATAATCAATGATAACACAATGTGCTATATGGAACAAAAGTATAAGGAAAAAATACTGTTCATAATTGTTGGCAAAATCAACCACTTCAATGTTACACAAAATGGTGGTCATTTTTCACAGCTTTATCCAAAGAAGCAGCATTTTGTAGACAGTAGAAGATCTTACCAAAGCATCAAGGCTACAAGAGCAAACTAAGGCATCATGTAACAAATGCTTCCAAAGATAACCTAAAAAACGTCCAAATAAAACTTTGGGTTTGGGTTTCAGGGTGCAGATCACTGCATGGTGACTTAAGCAAAGACTGATTTAGAAACAGATAGGCTAGCTTACACACGGCAATACTACAGAAAACTTGCCCAGATAGAGACATGCCAAAAATGAGATGGTCAGCAGCTGTTAAAGCCAGCTGTCCTGGCCAGTTGTCCATACGGGCCAGGAGGCCAGGATGGAGGGATTCAGAGAAATTCAGAGAGAAGGGAGGGGGGGTCGATATAACGGTGAGACAGAGATAACGTTAGTGAGGGGGGACAGAGAGGGAGACAAGAGAAAAGAAAAGAGAGGGAAACGTTGAGAGAAAGAGGTGAAAGTGAGAGAGTGGCATAAAGAGAGAGATCACTTTGGCTCACTCCCAGTAGCACATGTTATTGGGAGGGGGGTTGGGGGTGTACAGCACCAGGGCTCTCTGGACACTAGTGGGCCAGCCTTGGCCGTTCTGGATTGGAGCTTCTTAGTAAATTACAGGCAGTGAATAGATAATGGATGGAATAGCTACAGTTTCTTATTGCAATGTAAAAAAAAAAGCATCAAATCACGATGGATCAATATTAATGAGGAAATCCAACTGCATTATTCTGTAAAGATGGAATCAATGAGCATTAATATTACTACTTGTTACTGCATATATGTAATTACGGTTCACTGAATCACTCCCTTGAGCCACATTTTAATACCTATTACACTTTTAGTATTATAATTAATCAAACAAAACCATTGATTTCTAATTTATAACATCAATAATAACCGAAAGACTGAGTGGGTTAATGCAATGGGTAGTTTCAGCCAAGCAATCTGATCTATTAGCCATTAGCAGTACTTAATTAAAGATAGAATTGGCTGCTATGCATCTATTTTTTTATTCTCACACATGTAAACTATTTTGAAGAAAAAACTTCATAAAGTACACATGGTGATGGTAACTGCTGTATAAAAGCCTTCAGTACCCATTGAGAACCTACAGTACTTTACTGTGATGAGTACTTCAGTACTGCTGATGGTACTTGGGCACCTCATAACTAGTCGCATCCCCATCCTACCCATAATCATAGTAAAGAAATACATTATTATTGGATTATTTAATGTCATGCATCCAAGAGAGACCAGCTCATATGGGATTAAAGGATATTATTCCAATTTTTACAAAATATATCAAGTATATCCACATATAGATCTTACAAAGGCATGCCTTCCCTCTCTTTCTTTCTATCTCTCTCTCCCACTTTCTTTCTACAAAATTATTTATTTGCCTCTGGGTACATGTTCTATCTGCCTCTATATTTTGAGGTTTCAGTTAACTTAATGTTCATGAGGAATTAGTTGGTAAAAAATAAAAAGCCATTTATAGGTCAAAGTTGAACTTGCCAACATTGTTTACAAGCTTTTTTAAACATGAAATATGAAATCACAACAGGACGTCCCACAGAAAAGCCACTGCATGGTGTGGGCTAGGGGGCTGATGTTGTGGAATAGTAAGCATAAGAACGACCCCTGGTGGCCATATGTGAATACTACAAGCTACTGAATGAGGATAGTTTCTTGCGTGAGGGTACAAATGCATGAAGGGAAAATCTGATCTTTCACTACAAATTTCTCATAACCAACAGTAAAATACAGATAACATACTTTCATCAATTTCAGATTCAAATATGAGACGCTCACCTTAGAGCCGTCAACATTGGGCCATTGGGTGTGTAAAGTGAAAAATACATATATTGCAAATGTAAGCTATTCCAATGCCAGTGCCACTATTATATATTTCAAAAATATAAAACTGACCCAAAAAACCCCAATATGGAATGGTTTCGATATTTTTATAATGCCACTATTGTCCGTATCCTTCAGAAAATGGGGGCGCATGCCATGTGGCTGCGACGTCCGAATCCGGCCTGCGACCTTTATCGCATGTCATCCCACTCTCTCTTCCCAATCTTTCCTGTCTCTCTTCACTATAAAACTATCTAATAAAGGCAAAATTGCCACACACACAAAAAAAAAAAAAAAAAAAAAAAAAAAAAACAACAAAAAGATGCATTTCTAATTTGGTGTTGACCATTGATTGCAAAATGTCAAAAATATGTGGCCATCATTTGGAAAATGAAGTGTGAAACATCCTTACTGTCTGTGGGGAAATATAACTGTGTGTGTGTTGGAGTGGGGTGAGGGTGAGCGTGAACTTGTTCCAGATACTTACTGCGAATTCTCGGGATAAGCTCTGTGATTATGCTTCCTTGTTTCTGACAGCGATACGATGATCTCATCCCCCAGCCTCCCAGAAACCCTGATAAGAAAACAACATTGATCATTGACAGAGTTCTCATCATTTCCCCAGCAAACTCCATATTTCTTCCAGAGACCTGTAGGTCAAGGACTTCAAAATTCCTCGCCCCAACAGGGACTGAAACTGACTAAATGTAGTCTAATCTTAATGATAACGCACTAGAAACAAGGCAGCAACACATCTGTGGGCCTGACCCATAGTTTCAGAAAAAAAACAAGGATTCACTGCAATAAAAAACACTCAACTTTCTGTCTCTAAGTAAAGACTAAAGACTAACCCCACCACAAGCACATGAAGTCCACCCATACTGGTGGAATGTGTCTGGACATGGGCTGGACATTCTCATCCTAGCATCTTTATCAAGGAAACTGAGATACAGGGTCAGACATTTCCCATTTTGCTTTTAGGGGGGACAGCTGTGTAGGAGGACACAATTCGCTCTACTCTTACCCAGAGCCATCTGTCTCGAAAATGTTATGCCAGTAAAATCAGCAGGGCTCCATTTAGTCCCCAACGCTTACTGACAGAATGTTTAACAAGCTAATGCTGTCTGGCAAATACAGTTCCAACCAGTAAGCAGATCTAATGCTGGTTAACAAAAAGGCTGCAATGTTTAAGTCACAAAGTAAAATAACTGAATCTGGTAAGCTAATAGACCCATGTTGCCAATCTATCCTTCTTTCAGAACCTATGTTACACAAGAAATTGGTGTCTCATTTGGCAATTTGGCCTACATTATATTGTGCACTGGTTTACCGTAGAACAAAAATAGCCTTTTAGTACAAAGGCAATTTTTGTTCTACTGGATGCTTATTGGGAAATCATTAACTACACTATTTTTCATCTTACCATGTGGCTTTCTGAACGGTGGCGACCGCGTTTTTGTTCACTTTCCTTTCCAAAAACAGAACAACAAGCCATTTAATAGGTTAGCCAAGAGAGTGTGGGCATGTAGTTGTTTCTCTATGGTTCAAACAAGACCAAAGAAAGCTGACAGTTGCAGCGATACTGAAAGGAATGACAGTTACCGACAGTGTAGCAGTTCTAATTGTAAAACTGTTGTTGTCGAAGCCAAATAATGTCCCTCAGTGTGACCCGCTGACCCAGTGCTCTTTGCCTTTCATTTTCCACTTATGATTCTAAACACAGTTCGCTTTAGTGCTGCTCGTCACGTTCATATGATGTTGAACAGCTATACGAAGAGGATTACTTTGTTAATGCCTGAGAGAAACACTTCCAACAACAAATTAATGGCAAAGAGCTTAGCAACATGGGTCCATATGTAGCCATTTAACTGGCCAGCAATTCAACAATTTGTGCAGCCTCTAAAAACCAGGGGTTCATATAGGATCCAAAGTGAGCCAATGAGCACCTTAAGGCTCCTTACTAGAAAACATATCCCTCAAAAGGTTCTTTGAATTAGGTTTGTCCGTTTGTAAAGGGGTTCTTCAAGGAACCTTCTGGGGTTCCCCTATGGTTACAATTTGAAGAACCCCCTAAAGGTTCCTCAAAGCTCCAGCTTTTTACATACAAATGTAATTCTAGTAATGTAGATTAGATTCAATTTGTCTGGTAGTGTTAATTTGAGAAAAGGATTGCAGGAGTGTTCAGGAGTGTTCAGGAGACAAGCAGGACATTTCCAATTTAGAGATCGAGAAGGCAATGAGGAAACAGCAGCAGTAGTGTGGATTTAGTGAAGGGGTTACAAGGGGAGACACTTTAGAGATTGAGGAGCTGAGAGAATCAAAGTAAGACAGGTAATAGTATTACTCAGATAATGCGTTAGTTTATATTGAAACTGGAGTTCCCTTCGCTGCAAACACCACTCCTACTCCTAAAAGCAGGTGTTCAAATAAGTGAATTGAGCAACTTCTCTTCTTCAAAACAAAGAGAGGGCAGGGCCAAAGCTGTAATCTAGACGGAAAAGACATTGGCTGGAAGAATAAAACAAGAATGTGAGCGCATGTTCTGCACAACATCCCTAAGTGTTCCTGTGTAACAGTGACTGTATGTGCCCTCATATGATTTTCCATAAGTTACTGTTGTTTCAAACATGTTTTAGCAACCCCACATAGTTTTTGTGTGTTCAATCGCGCAATATTTGTTCCTGACGTAGCCGATAATGCAAAGTTACAAGTTTCTTATGTAAAAGAATCAAAGAATGGACTCTTGATGTATTCTCGTATTCGTTAACGGATCAACTACGGCAAGCCACACGGCAAAAGTATATTACGTTTCAGGTCTAAATGTATTGACTTTAGGCTGGAATGTGAGTTATAATTATGGCTTGGGCCTTATGACGTCAAATCACAGCTGACCCTGGAAACCGAGCTAGCGTTAACGTACATACCTATATTTAATGTACTAACCAGGTAGCTGTTAAATACACCATCTCATAGCTGACTATTGTTCGCACTGGGCAGCTAGCTTTATGTTAGTACTACCAAAACAAGCCAATGCTAAGTGAACGTTAGCTGCTAGCGAGCTAACGCTAGCCTCGCTGACCCAAACAGCTGGCGAACAACAGCGGTTCCTCTGTAGCTGTTTGTAACCGGGCAGCACCCCCTCTCACAGGCACACAACAGGTATTAAACAAACATAGAATAAAATTGAAGTATTAATGGCCCCTTACTTTAGTTTTGGCCAGATGATGCAGCCAGGGATCAAACCATGTTGGGTGGGCGGCTGCGCACTGAGGTCTTGTTGTTTCTACTGGAATTCCATCGGGAGAGAAAAGAGGGAACTTCGAAGGGCACTAGGTAGGGAACAACATTCCCTTAACGAAAAACCACTCTAATAATATTCCTACAGTATGCCTATAGTGTGCATGCATTACTCATTAATACTCATCTTGTAGTACTTGAGGGTATTTTTTTTATATCTCCTTTGTTATCACCAGTCTTTGTTAGGGTACAATCTTCCTATAGTATTCCTATGGGGACTTAAAGTTTTGCTGTGATATTAGGTACCATATCTATCTTTCAATTTTTTTTTAAATAAGGACATTTTCTTTTTGGACCAATCCCCATTACAAAACCTATAAGGAGACATTTTTTTGTATTATGAACAATGAGGTATTACAAAGAGGTAAATACATAGGAGATGTGGATTCATTCATTCATTCATTCATTCATTCATTAATTCATTCATTCAATCCTTTATTTAATTGAGAGAAAGACTCATTTGCAATGGTACCGAGGTAACAATAGATAGAACACAAAAATCAAAGAAAAATTGGGACAATAAATAAATAAGTAAATAAAACATGTTACAGTGAAAATTAGTCCAAACATTTACATTAAAAATTCATGAGTTTATAATTTGATTCTTTAAATGCCCCAGTGATAACAATGAATCACTGATAAATGAGAATGTACAAAAACTAATTGTACCCCATTTCTGTTCATTTTAAACATTTAGAGCACTTTTATTTTTATATGTTTATGTCACTACTCATCAATCATCATCATCATTATAAATTTATATATTCAAAGGACTGAAATATCAATATTAAATCCCATGTGAACAGTTTACTCGTTTCGCTATTGTGGGCAAATGTTGTTATTTTTTTACAGTTGATGTTGTATGTCATGCATGTGAACACTATGTACATTATAACTTTTGGTATAGAGCTATGCTGTCATGTTTTCCACTTCACAACCACAAATAGTCTCTCTGTCTGTTAATGCTAGTAGTTTCAGGAAAATTACAGGTGTGTCTGTGCATCAAAGAGATTACCATGGTTTAATGATAGGAATAAAAGTGGAAAGAGAGTTGGTATTGCTAAATTTTGAAAGACAGTTTCCAGAGAGGGGGTTTCTTTATTACATATATCAGTTTCCAAGTGAGACCATATGAATGTTCTGCAATTATGCACAACAAGTGTCAGGATTATGGGCATCCTGAGAAGACACTACGAGACACAATGTGGAAATGTGTTAAGTAAAGTTAAAGTAGATGTAATATGTGTGACTGTAACTTGAATCAAAAACAAGCAAAGTGTTTGTATTGTGCTGGAAAACATGAAGCAGGCACAACAGGGTCCTTGAGGATCAAGGAGAGAAAGGTTGCGAAGCTGAGAGCAGAGAAGGAAGTGTTATATGCTGAAGTAGTGAAAGGATTTGCAAGAGATCCAGAGGTTTTGTCATTAATCGGATCAAATAGTCAAAGTAGACCAAGAACAAGATTATTTATCTAAAGCATGATTCCTGGCATTTATTGCAATGGTCATAAACTGTGCCATAGAGGTAGGAGGAAAGTTGGAGAGAATAAAATGGTGACAGATGCTGTAAGAAGACTTCAGACTATTACTCATGTTGCAGAGGAAGAGCATCACAAGATATTGAGAAAAGGATTTCAATGACCTCAGGTACAAGAGTGGGTGATAATGTAGAATAGTAGCCTAGATTTGTATAAAAGCATGGATGATGGGGAGTAAAACGATATATTTTTCATTTTAGTTAACAGGTTTAATACGTAGAATTCATCATTTCATTTTATTAATTCTTTCTTTTTGTTTTCAATATTATAAATACTCAGTCCACACCAGAGATCAGGTGGAGGGGGTAACGCACTTGATAATTTGTTTGCCAACCACCACAAAACAGAAGAAGAAAAGGAGGAGGATGAAGAGGGAGACCAAGAAGAAGAACAAGAAGGAATTGGCAACACCAAAAATAATACAAAAAGAGGAGCATCCACAGGACTTGTGTGAGCCATGGGAACGTTTGTAGTTTTCCTCTGTAGTTCTAAAGTACATGACTGCACATGTCAGCGTCAATGATAAGTGAACAAATGAATACTTTACATTTTCCCTGTCTGCTTGATGCATAGGCCTAATCATGATTAGTATGTTTTACTCTGACAAATGAAGCCTTGTTCAGATGCTGTCCCCAAGCTGTGTCAGATTTATTATAATATCATGCAGAGTCAGACATCTTGTCCAGAGAGACAAGGAAGTAAGTTCCTGATTTTGTCCTGCACCTGTACCCAAGTTGGGCTGGATGTGCACACCATTCTACTTCTTTTACCTATCAGATATCTGGTCCCTCTTCATCTTGGGCACCACTTCCTGAAAGCTTTACTGCAGTATTCAAACAGAGAGGAATATTGCAAACCATATAATAATAGGTTGTCTAATTCCTAGTGTTGCTGAATGTTTTATTTCCTTCTAGCTCTGAGAGAGAGGGAAAAAAGTTTACTTTTGCTGTTCTTCTGATTTGCAATATTCTGGGAAAGTCAACTTAATTTATTGTATTTTATTTTTGACATTTACCTGCCATATTCCTATTTTCCCAAACTGGCCAAACTATTAAGGTTTCAAATAATATTGGTTGCTAACAAAGTTTCATTTTGAAGCATCAATGCTAAAAGCAATACCGTGACATTTAGAATGAGTTATTTTTCTTCAGACAGAAAAAAACGTTATTACATTTGACCTTAAATTCCCCCAAAATGGTTCCTCTTAGGAAAAGAGAACTTCACTGAAATAAATTCTTTAAAAATCATCAAAAGATCCACACAATTGCGAAACCCTATTACTGCACTTATGAAATCTGGCAAATTGACTAAGAATGTCACTCAACTGGATTATTTACAAAATTCATCAGCAAATGCATGCAGCTAAAATAACTTACTGTATTTACTCACTGCACTTAGATTGTCCTGGTTATTCACCCTCCAAAACGCCCATGTACAAAATGTATGTCTTAATTATCTTAAGACTTAAAAATCCTTCTTTAACCTCTTCCCTGCCCTTCATCTATACTGAATGAAGTGGATTTAACAGGTAAAATCCTTAAAGGATTATAACTTCAGTTTGTATCCACTCAGTCTATTTCATAGAAAGAACTGCATACACTATACCACACAATAAACTATAAGTACTACAAACTATAACTTAATGATTCTTTTACGATTCTTTTTGACTTCATTAGACAGTCACAGTAGAGAGAGATAGGAAAGATGGGGGGATGACAATAATCTCTTTTTGATGCCACAGCTGGGGTGGAGGGGGGTACAGCTGGTGAAGGCTTGGTCACATGATCGCCACAAGGGGCAGTATGATTAGTAGGAGGCAGATTTACAGAATCTGTGGCGCTCCATTTCATGATCTGGAGCTCCAAACAATTGAGAGTAATGCTTTAATTCACATGTACTGTATATGAGGCACCATAAGCACATTATAAGAGCACTATGAGTCCATTATACATTAATACATACAGTATGGATACAGCATGACTGTGTTATGAGACACACAAATGCTTTTGACAGCATTAAACATTGATGACATTTTGCATATTTTGTCGCGCAACACAATTATTTCAAAAAGCATTTGCCCACTGAACACCTCCACTGGAGCAGGTTAGTCTTGTGTTGTTCAAAGGCACTTTGACCGTCACTTGTTGCTGAGGGAGAGGAGAGCACTTATTATTCACTTTCCATTGCTCAGATTTCCCCAGCCTGACCTTTGGATCACAAGCTAGGCCACTGTCGTCTCGTAGGATTTGTTACCTGACAAAAAATTTCAAAGTACGTTTTTTCCCCTTCTATTTCTGTATTAAAAACTCACAATGTATTGAGAACTGAAACAATATATGTTAGAAACAAAAATGGGCAAAATATATTTAGTGTCATTGGTTAGCATTTTTTTGGGAGTGCACAGAAAAAGATACGAGGGGGGAAATAGCAACAACACAGCAGAGGCAAAGCAGGTGAACGCTGAAATGGAGCAGAAACAACACAGTAAAGATTATTAATGGTTAACTTAAATGGGCTGTGTTTTTCAGGAATGTCTAATTGATGTGCAAGCTACGCTAACCACCTGCATCCATTTCCCTCCAGAATTAAGCCTCTTTTAATTTCTCCTTAATGTTGACCTTCTTTCTCCTAAACCAGCTGAGTAAACACCTCAGCTCCCTGCACTTCTGGGACATTAAGAATTAATTAGTTTACTTAAGGATACAGTGCTGCAGTCGCCCTATTTTCTTCATCAGAAGGTATGAGATAAAAAAAAGTCCATCTCTACCTGTCACTTTATGTGTGCTTTCTTTAGTGTTAGCCAGCTTCTTCTTCTAATTGATCTCACTGTTCAGTCCGCTGTTCATAGGCTGGGTGGTTTGGGTGAGTCGTATGATTTGTCTGTCTTGCAGAGCGGTCATCCGCCACTCCACTGTGTTCCTCATGTTTTCATCCATGTCTTCCTCTGTCCTCCATGTCTCCTCCTTGGTCTCGGAGGCTTGCTGGAGTAGGATCTTGGCCCACGTCATGTTAGAATGAGCAGTCATTTTGGTGGACATCTTCTCTATCTCTGTGGTCACAACAGTTTGAAGAGTATACGTCCATCTTTTTGTCCCTCTTTGTGAACTCTCTCTCTCCAGGTTCGTATTTCTCCTCTGTGACCTTGGCATTTCCTGCTCTTTCTTGAACAAGAAGATGGATCATTCTCACTGTGAAATTCTCACCGTAAAACCACATAAAACAGAAGGTCAAAATAATATCACAATAAGTAATAAATACAACTAAATCCTGATTTGCACATTACTAAAGTAAAAGCAGTTGCACCGTACAAATAAGTTTCACTTTGTGTACGTCCCATCCCAGGACCATGGGATAGGGTGATGCCATTGTATCAAAGAGTGTTGAGGTCTGTGACCATTAAAAACTGGGAATTGATTTTCATTTAGGGAACCAATTAGCTGCTCCCTCTCTGGCTGAAGGTGTGCTAAGGAGTTAAATCAGCTGGTGTAGTGCTTGGTTGGAATGAAAACCTGCATACTCTTCCATGGCACAGGACTGGACACCACTGACATCATCTCAGTTGTCTTCATGTTGTTTACGGTAGCCCTCATTCTCTCCTGCAACTTCTCTCTCACTTTGTTCCATTTCTTCTACCAGAGAATCTGTACTCCCATGACAGCTTTCTTAATAGCTTGCTCTTGCTTTTAAAGTGTCCTCTGACAAGTAGACGGGAAGTGGATGCTCTTCTATTCAGGGCAAAGACAAGGGAATTGAATATTCTCTTGTTCCCTCTGCACTTTAAAATACCACCATAACAGTTCAAATGCCTTTTACCGTGAAACATGTTTCTATGTACCTAGTACAACAGCTTAGGGTCCAGTGCAATGAGAATTGCATTTCTCAATTTCATGGTATAATTTAACAAAGGACCTGTTAATGTATAGTTACACAAATTATTGAAAAACTCCCTCTGGGTGTCAACAGAATCAAACAGATTTATAATTCCAATCTACTTCCTGGTGTAAATGATGTCACCTACGCCCAGGTTTTAATTAATGCTCTGGTTGGTCGACAGTATGCATAGTTAATCAGGTGTCCCATAGTCTGTCAGACAATCCAGCTACTTGCCAAACTAGCCAAAATCTCTGTGCTTCCATCACTGGATTTTTGTTCCCCAAAGATAGAAATATTGTCATGCAGTGGAGGAACAATCATAGGGAAGGTTAGACTCTCACTCAGTCCTACAAGCTTTGTACCATCTAACCATCAAAAACTGAAAAAATAAATTATGCTCATTGTGTTAGAAATCCACATCAAACTTTTCCTGAGTGACTTGAAATCATTGCACTGGATCTTTTTCAACGTTTTTCAAAAGTACATGTTAATCTTAATTTTGTAAACAGATTAGCCAACTGTAATCCCAAAGTAAACCCAGCAGGGTTGAGCAGAGCAGCCGCTTTGGCCGCATTACAAACGGCATCGCCCTTTGTGACAACTGTAGATCAGTGAGCCATCAGATCAGTCGCTCGCTCCCGTGTTAGGGACTTGTAGTTTTTAGTGTAGAAACCGCCGCCGCGTGGTACAGGCCTGCGTGAAAGGTAAAACTACAGTTCCCTCAGACCTACTCGGAGGTGTTAGTTGTCAATATGGCTGTTGTCAGACAGACAAAGCGGAGAGGCAAATAATTCGCCTCTGATTAGAAATCCTTGGGTCGGGTCGGACAGGGCGCTGGTATCAAACTGGGTTATTGTTCGGCTCCAACAAAATAAAGCCCGGGTCTTTGCTCGAGTTGTGAAGTTAAATGGTTAACTGGCCCATCTGAACCGAGGTAAGTCACGTAGTTCGCTGTCTACAACACTGAACGTGATGTTATTCATATCAAACGTCCGCTAGCCAGCGACAGTAGCTAACGTCGGCTAGTAACAGCGTTGGCAAGACTAGCATGTTATGCTAATCACCACATAACCTAATGCTACCAAAGGAGCTAACGTTGAGTTGCTAGCTGTCTTCCCTGATGCCTATCGATCCTTATTAGTATACGTGCAGCGGCAGCGCCACCGAAAATGATCAGAAGCCTCTGGGGTTAACGGAGGAAATGGGAGCTGTAGCTGGATAATTGACATTGGGCATTGTTGGTCTCTGGCACAGTCACATTTGGGCAAAGGGCGTGAAAGCTGGCATCGCCACTGGCTGTAACGTTGTAATGAGCGACAGTTCTGCGCTGCACTGCAGGCCCCGTAGACAATAACACAGAAGCACATGGAGAAACCGTAGATATACATATAACTGCAGTGCACAAGAGAAGAACCGGGAGTTTGGGTTAAGCTGGGTATTTCTGATGCATGCAACCTGCCTTTAAAGGTAAGTTATTGTCTATTTTTGCTTGTAGTTCTTATGAAGTTGTTATGAAGTGGTTATATGCTCTGAAAACCCATGCTGTTAAGGTTCTGGGTAAAGTGAAGTGTGCCATACCATCTGTCAAAGACAGCACCACACACTCCTTTCACCTCTCAACTGTGTCCTTCTCGGTTACAGACCTGTCCAACCTGTGTTGTGCGTCTTATAATACAGCCGATGTAGGGAATTCATTTATTATTGCTTTGTGTTAGTTTGATTACAATTCCTGTTAGCTGTCACCAAGGTAACAGCTTCTTCCTGGGGTGAAGTTCTAGGCTACAACGTTGAACTTTTAATCTTTAGTTACTTCTTAGTTTTGTGTCCATTGTGTTTCAACCAGTTATACCAGCTCTAGCCCCAGTGAATAGTTAACTGAGTAATAGTTGAGCGGGTTGGGTAATGATTTCTCAGCTGCAGACATTTGGCTGAACACACAATGTGACTGTAAATAATAGTCCAGAACTTTTCACAGTTTTGCAGAACTGTATGCATCCAACTACATGTCAAAACCAGTGATAAGTAACCAGTCAGTAACATCTGTAATTTTGGGTCCATGTAGCTGATCTTGCAAAGGTGCAACAGATTTCCAGTGTAATTGTGCTTGATAATGATTTACTGCTTGCTTAGAAATCGATGGTTTTCATTATGAATTGAAGATAACCGAGGAGACAGTAGTGAATGTTCACTAATGCACATCAAGCTACCCTATGTCATAGGAGTAATGTATTTCCGAGCTGAAAGTCAGTGGCTTTCCCCCTCAACTTTGTCTGGAATGCTAGAAATTGTTTTTCACCTTTTTCTTCACTAGGTGTTCCAGAAAGGATAATATCCACCCTAGTCATATGAGTTTTCCTCATGATCACTTTGAAACACTGTATATGGCCCCTAGTCATTTGGCTAAATATCCTAGAATATTCTAGAAGAGATGTAGAAAAATGTCAGTGACCCCTTTTAAACCATTTATCATATCAGCACAGGCCGGGTTGGCACAGAAGATGGAAAATCTGCCGCAGTCTGATTTCAGTTGCATTGATTTCGAGCACAGCAAATTGCTTATGAAAAGCATACAGCGTGGGTGGTGTGTAAAGCCGGGGATATATTGTAGCTCTTAAAGAACGGCAGTCAGAATGTTAAGATAGCATCAGCTGTCAAGGTGACTCTGGCAGTCTGCGTGTGTTGCCTGCTGGTTCCCAAAAATAGCTGATTTTATGCCCTGCCCCTCCTTCCTTTTTCTTTCACACTTCCATCTCTCGCTCTTGTCCTCTCTCATCTGCTGCCTCTTTTTTTCTCCTTGTCATTTTTTCTTTCCCGCCCTTCTTTTCTCACTCTGCCCCTCTCACTTTCCCCCCACTCCCTCTCTCTGCCTCACTCCTCCTTTTCCATCGTTCTAGTTCTCTCCCCATCTGCATCCCAACACACATTTTCTTGCCTTCCTTTTCTCTCTTTCCCACTTATCCCGCTCATTTCCTCCTGTCCTTCCTTCCTCCCTCTCCTTCCTCCTTCCATTTCACATCCCTCTGATTCTCCCTGACTCCCTCTTTCCTCCTTGCTCCTCCTATTCTCCATCTCTCTCTCCTCCCGTTTCCCCTCTATACCCTGAACACCCACTTTCTTGCCTTTCCTTTTCCTTAACTTCCCCCTGCATTTCCTCTTTTGTTTTCTCCTCCTCTCCCTCCTTTCCTCTGTCTCACATCCTGTCTGTCTTGTCTCTCATCCAGCAGCAGGATGTCTGAGTTCAGCGAGGAGCCGCGCTTCACTATTGAGCAGATAGATCTGCTGCAGCGGCTGCGTCGCACCGGCATGACCAAGCAGGAGATCCTGCATGCACTTGACACTCTCGACCGGCTGGACCGGGAGCACGGCGACAAGTTTGGCCACCGCATCTCTTCTTCCTCGTCCTCTTACGGGGGAGGCGGGGCCAACAGCTGCAGCAACAACTCTGCCTCTAATACCACCACCACCACCACACCATTCAACAATAACAACAACACTGCCTCGGCAACCGCCACCTCTTCCGCTTCATGCAATGGAAACAACGGTACCGTCAACAGTGGCGAGGGCAGCACCAGCGATCGCTCTGCTGCCGCCGCCTCTTCCACAACCTGCAAAGTCTCCACCGCCACTCAGACGCAGTTCCGTGGCGGCGGGGGTCTCTCGCCGTCTCATAGCAACAGCTACGACACCTCCCCTCC
>OMLI01018742.1:0-11344 GCA_900302605.1 Rondeletia loricata
CGTGTCCTCCGAGCCGCCGCTGGTCCCGGACGACTCAGTGGTCAGTGATTTGGAAAATGTGTTTTTTTTAGTGTGTGCGCTCTTAGCGCCCTCCAGTGGCCAGTTACCGGTACTGCGCAAGCTAAAGCCATGTTGATGTTTATTTGACCCTTTATTTATCAGACCCTTCTCGTTTATCCAGGGTAAGTCGACTGAGTCTTGCTCTTTTACAGCAACATTCATACAGTGCCGTCATACATTAACGTGACTTTACTGCTGTGGCTAGCTGTTTGCTACATTGTGTTGACTCACTAACATTCCCATTCTCTTTCCCTGAAAAAATGCAATGACTTAAACATTCTTTAGGCTGCCAAACACCTTTACAACCACCACAACCTCCTGTGATTGGTAAAGTGAGTCACCACAGTATTGAGCTGAGCTGGCAGAATGGAGGCTATGAAGCAAGACAGGGCCCCCCGGAGAGATGGACCAGCTTTTCTGTTGAGAAGATGGACCAAAAGTCAGGCACATACAGGACTGTATATGTGTGCGTATCCACAGGCTCCTATAGGCTTGGATGGAACATCTTTTGTTCCATGCAGATACATGTCAGATAACCCTATGCAAGCTGTTTTGTCTCTGTACTGTTGCTACCAGAGTCAAACATACACAAACACACACAAATACTGATTATTCCTGTGAGCATTTGTTGCATGATAATGTGTGAAAGCCTTTTCTCCCCAGTGGCTACGGCAATCACTACACTGCTGAGGGCCCGGGGCCGCTCACTCAACACTTGTCCAGACTGAGAATCACCAGCCCCGCAGCAGCAGAGTCCCTCTGCAGCCCGCCTTTGTCTGCCTTCACCACCAGTGAGTGACACTTGAAGTAACGTTTGCATTCATACAACACCGCCCTGCAAGGGAAAAAAGGCAGTAACCTCAATTTTGGTGAAAAGGAAAAAAAGAGCTTGTATCTCTTTTTGCGTTAAGCCAGAGGAGGATAAGAGGATAAAGACCCCTTACTAAGTCACTATTACTTCAAAGATGATCTTATAGGTCATTTGGCTAGGCAGTAAAACAGCCTTAAAGTCTTTGGATTCGAGTCTTTGCATGATTAAAATGTTTAGGCCCCTGTAAGCGAGTCATTCTCCTGCCTACAGTAAATTTTAAAGCAGCTATAACAGTGACTTTGTCGAATGCACTCTTGTGAAAGATAAAAATAAGATTATACGACTAAGATTCGATAACTGTTGTTCATGTGACACAGGGGAGCCTTTCAATGATAATGACCTGCACCAGGCAGTCAACTCCAACGATGAGGAGAGGGTGAACAAAGTGCTGCAGTCGGGGTGAGTTGACATTACAGTGGATGTGGTGGTGTAGGAAGGAAAACTAGTCCCGACAGACATGAAAACCCAAATATTACTATTGGATTGTGGGGGATTATGAGTATTAGTGATAGAGGTCGAAGTTATTGAGCTCAAATTAATTCACCACTCACTTATTCCTCATCTCAGTTTAGATGCTCACCTTAGTTTTTTTTACCTGATCCTGAGTAACTTTCTTACTCCAAATGTTGATGTTCGGTTTGGGAGAGATCTGAACTACCCGCGCTTTATTAGGCCACATGGCAGCAACCTGACAGCACTTTCTCTCCTTCTGTAGGACAGTCCATGTGAACGGCATTGATAAACTGGGCCTCACTCCTCTCATGCTGGCTGCACAGAAAGGCTAGTGAAGTACCGTAGGCACTTTGGAGCTACTTGGCAGTCCCGGGACATGGGGGGCTATAGCCCTCTCCACAGGGCTACCGACGGAGAACACTTGGCCATCACAGCATACATGATCCAGGATGGCTGCGAGGTGAGACTGGCCAGCTTTAAAAATACATTTGAAAATGTTCACCCACCCTCTGGCCTATCTGATATTTAACTTACAGTGAATAAAGCAGAATAAATGCATACATATTCCATTTGGCCTAAAAATCTATGAAAGGCAGAAATGACTGTGCTTTCGTACCATGGGTGGATGTGAGGGACAACGTGTCCCAGTGGACCCCTCTGATGATGCTTTCTGCAGTCAGTGGGGATCCAGCAGTGGTCTCTCTCCTCATCAGAGCCGGGGCTGATGTCAACACCAGGGATAAGCATGGCAAGACACCACTCATGGTAAACTGAAGAGGTTTTTGGGTTACACATATCAGGACAGACATTCTGGAAAACAGGTATTCTTCATATATCTAGGCTGGATTATTTGTCATACTCCAGTTACTCTTCACTCTCCAGATTTGACCCACACTTTCCATGTTCTTTAGACTGGTCACTTAGGAAGTCTGAGGTTCTACTGTTTTTGCACTCATACAAGTGAGCGCTAAGCTTCCCCTCTGCCCTTAACCTCAATGCTGTAGGTTGAATTGGTCCCAAGAGACACTCATCTGGGGTCAGTTCTGTAATGTCCCCACTAATGATTTAGGTTAAGGAGTGTTGGCAGTGTTGGCTCATCCTTAATCAGGACTCAAGGGCAACTTCACCCTGTAGCGTGGACGAGCACGCTGAGGCAAGATAACAAGATAATGTAGTCGACTGGGAACCACTCCAGTGTTTGTAATGGCTGGTGCTGTCTGACAGATGGCAGTGGTGAACAACCATGAGAAACCGGTCCAGCTGCTTTTGGATAGCGGAGCAGACCCTCATGTAAAGAATAAGGTAAGAGATTGGTGGAGCTCTCATTGGAAAAATGACACGCATACCTTTGAAAATGTCACATATGGTTACTTGTGCTGGTGTTTGTCTCGTTGCAGTTTGGGTACGGACTTGCTGAAATGGCATTTGGAAGAGAGGTGAAGTATTTTCTATGACATACCATTATTTTGATGTTGTTGGTTATTATTTCCAGACATGAGAAAGCGTTGTTCATTGTTCGTTGCTTTCCCACAGAATATCATCAGCTTATTAGAAGAAAGGAAGAGCAAAGCACATTAGAGTGAAGCCTAAGGAAGAAGTATTACTGTTTCCCCCCCCATTTGCCTTCATAACTGTCTTTTATTAACATATTTTATATATTGATAATTTTTTTTACATGTAAATGTATCAGAATTGAACATGAACATTTAAACAGTATGAATATGTTTTAAGCAATTTCTGACCACATGTGGATCGTTCTCTTGGATCGTGGTTAGGCTAACTAACACCCTATTAACACTTGACAGTATGTCAGCGTTGCCTTTATTTTGACAGTTACTTGTAGATTTGAATAGTTGATCTACAGCTATTCCTTTGTGACATTTTTTGAAGTCATTTTTCTTATGTACCCAAAGAGAATGAAAATAAAACAACTGTAAACAATCTTAAAGGAACTTTTATTTGGCTCTGTGATTTAATCCCATGGTTTGACCTTATGAATTTTATCCTCAACCATTGTCTCTGGCCTACAAGTAATGTGCTGACATTTCTAAATCATTTATTCACTATCCAAAGTAGATGGGGCTTGGCCTCAATGCAGTTCTTATATTACTGAAAAAAAGAATTAAAACAAACTAAACGCAAAATACATGATTACTGACATACAATATTTACACTTTACAATGGCTTTTGAATGTTACAATTATGCAAATCAACACAGTATATTTTGGCATTAACATTTACGACTAACACAGAAACGGCACTAAAATATTTTCCAACGGAGAACAGTTACTCTAACTAGCTATCTGTAACTGCTGCCAAAACATCTGAATACTTCTAAAAAAAAGAAATTACTTACACACGTACGCACACAAATGTAATGTAAGTATGCAGGGCATTACTGATGCTAGTTTGTAATTGACTTTATCACTCCGCAGTGGTGAGAAGACATGCGCTGCATTTGGATATACTACAAATACACAATGCATTATCCAAAGCGTGAAGGTGATCACTGACACAATCCAAGACAGAAAAAATAATGAACACTTGTTCATCAACAACGAATACATCAAGGAAAGTGCCTAATTCAAAGTGCAATACCAAACTCCAGTTTTAATGAACAATGCTATGAATGGATGAATTATGTCTAACTCCGAGAACAAGTAAGCCATACAAAATCCAAATGGAATGTTATGAAGGCAAAAAAGACGGGACAGATACGGTAAAACATCTTGTTGGACATAGTCTAGGAGGGGCTTGGAAGGCTCACAGCACTGAAGTCATCCTCCTTGGCTCACGTACTCAAGTATCAAGTGAGTGAAAATGTTAGCTCTCTCAAACACCAGCGTTATTGTTGAGTTATTTGGTGTTGCTGTAATTCTCTGGAACACGGTTGGCCAAATCTGTTCAGACTCTGCAGTCTCCACCAGTATTAGGAGTGCATGCTGCAGAGCGTCCAACAAATACCCCGAGCAGTGTGTCATAGAGTGTAAAATGTGTGAAAACAAATCTTTTCAAGTTTGTACATTACTCCTAAAGTGAACTTATAAGGGAATAGACTACAGTCTGGAGTCTAGGCTAGTTGTCAGATTGTAAAATGAGCTATCAGATTTATCCCGTGATGAAACCTCCAAGGTTAGTCAGACGCTTTAACATGGGCTCAACTACGGTATTTATCTTTTAGATACAAAGAGCACACCATTTTCACTGTATTTGAAAAAAGATTTTGATTCATGTATACTGTATAGCACCATGGTGATATGGATAGAGCAGATGCATTTGGAATTTAATGCATCATAAACATCTGATGAAAAACTCAATGACAATACCCTGACACTGCTCTACGGGCCGGACGTTACGCTGAAGACTTGCTGAGTTGTGCTCCATTTCCCTTTATCTTCATCTTAGTCCAAAACAATTATTCAATTATTCAAGCAACTTCATGGGTTATAAAAAACATCATATATTTAAGTATTTCTTCCCAGAAACAGTATAAAAATCACCAAAGAATGAAAACGACATTCCCTAAACGACACCATGTTTAGTTTTTTTGTTTTCTTGGGGAAAATCACTCTTTTTCGGAGTGCTCTGTGCACAAAGTAATAATAAATATCAAAGTTAAATAGTTCATTGGTACCTGAGGGAGGACAACATAGCCTTACAGAGGCATAGCACCAAGGCATGATGTTAGCCCTCTTTCCCTAGAAACTCGGAGACACTTCCAACTGTCCGAAAGGTCTTATAGAGTCTTAGTAAGTAGTGCAAATCAAGAATGTCTCCGTCTGTTGGCAGGAGTACGGCTCCACCGTGACGCAGAGAGCTCAGCAATCCTTGTGAGTCTTTGGTGGTCTAAAGGGTAACACCCGCACAGGCCTGAAATGTAAACATAAGAATGAATACGGGACATTGTGAATAATCTCCCCAAAGTCATGTGATGAATCACTGCGTGTTCATAGACTCAGAATCAACACATGTTATCGACAACATAACAGCTCCATGATTTTCTAGTTGCATGAAATACCAAGTTCAAATAAATAACAAATCAAATGTACCAATGCAATATAATAAAGACATTCGAGTCTTGTCATTTTTTCACCATCAAATCAACTTTGGTCCAGTGGGACAGTGGTGTCAGAGACTGACCTGCTAGGTAGAGGGACAGTGGGTAGAGGCCTGGGCACAGTGGGAATAGGTATAGGGAGGGGTCCAGTGCCAGGGATGTGGACCCCCACTGCGGTGGGACTGTGACCCAGCCGAGAGCTCCTCCCTAGCGGGTCGGCAGGTAGGGGCTTCTGGGGTGGACTGGGCTTCTCAAAGTCCTGAGAAAGACAGGACAAGTTCAGTTTGGTTGTTTAGGTCCATATGTGTTCATCGTGTGTGTCTATAAACTAAATGAGAACGGTGTCAAAAGTTTACAGTGATCGTATCTTTCACGTTTTACAGTTAAAGATGTATTCAAATCTTCCTATACAGTTTATTTATATAGGTAAGTAATCAAGGGTTTTCAATGTGGACAAAGGCAAAATAAAAAAAATTCTGTGCAGTTAGACTTTAAGTTATTGCCTTTTCAAAAATCCATCCATTTTCAAAGGCAGTTTCAGATTAAAGGTTAAAGCGTCACAACTGGACTTGGTCTTGATAGGCAGCTCTCTCTAAACAACTGCTTAAATCGTGCGGGTTTGCAACATTTGCACACACACTCTGGAATGCCGGCTCATTTCATTTCATTTCAAACCTTTATTTATACAGGTAAATCTCATTGAGACATAGTCTCGTTTACAAGAGCGACCTGGTAAATGGAATGCCTCGGCTCAGCAAGTTTGCATTATTTAAGTCAAAGGAGCTGGTACTTTCTGCCAATCAGGCCCCAGTAGTGAATTCTGTGAATTATTCATAGAAATACCGTATAAACTAACCTACATTTATTTGAAAAACACCACGAAGCACATTCTTCTTATCTCGAGACATTAGCGTATGGAAAACAAACTCATGAAAAGTGAATAATACGACACATTTAAACTCACATTAAATATCGATTAGCTGTATAGGCTACCTAAAGACAAAGTAGACGCATCTTTCACTAGAGGGCACTGCGTTATCATTATCCTCCCCATTCCCCACAACTAACATAAGATGAATCCTAAATGCCATCCTCGTCTCCACCACCTCTGTGGCAGTGCTCTGTGAGTCTAGGAGGTTATCTAAATGAGGTGCCATCATCTGTTACTAATCTACAGTGAGGAGGCGAGGCAATGACAAACATCTGCTACCAGCAGCCCAGCTGCCGTCACATGTACAGCGCTCTTCTGCCCCTGCAGTATGCCTGCCACACAGACACACAGAGTTCTTGACCTGACCTGTGAGTGTTCACTGCAGCCTGATCTAGAAGAATGCATAAGGACCTCCAGCACAGCAATGTTTCACATGTCAGCAGCACTTGCGCGAAGGTGATTTGCGCCAGCAATGCTTGAGTAACCGAATAACCTCTGCCGAGAGCGCTTATTATTACACGATGTATGTGCTTTGCCCATGGGTACGTAATACGTAACAGGTGGGTAAAATATGGCATACAGCTGGAGACAGAAAACGGTATAATGCTTGAGAGGAAAGTTGAGCGAACATCAAATGAGGCCATTTCAGTGATGCTATGAAATCAATGATGTCATTAACAAGCAATAACGTGAAACATAATTACTTATTTCAACCACATCTGATTGCTACATCAGTCCCAAGATATCACAACTTAAGTCACAATATTGTATATTGTATGCCTCAGTGAACTGCAGGCAGAGTCAATAAGAGGTTCATAAAAATACAGAAGAAAGCAACAATTCACACACGTATTAGCTACCAAAAAGATGGCATATAATATTCATTAGCTAAGGTGCACTGTAATAGCCTCTTATGTGTTCTCGTGTGTTCCCAGCCTGATCTGTAACTTTAATTTGCCTTTAGAAACTCAAAATTCACAAAATACTATCACCCTCTGCAAACAACAGCCCACAGCTCTTCTGATGGAGTTTAAACCCCGAGAGGCCCCACAGAGGTAGACATGTTATAAAGCTTTAATCAGATTGAGCTTGGCTAACAACACAGCAGGTCTGTTGGACTCTGATCCTGCTTTTCAGTCTCGTGGATATTTTCCATTTTTGAGAGGTTGGGGGCAATGAAACTGACACAGGAGAAGATTCCTGTATTAGAGAACACAGGAATCCCATCAGAGGAATTTGTGTGAGTATTAACTGAAAATAACATAGCACCGTATGTATTACATGGACTCCCACGTACAGTATACCACCCACTGCGCTCCTCAATTGACAAACTTTGCTAAACTACACACTCTACTAACCCCTTAAAATCGGCGAAGAGAAGATTCCTACACGTGTAAGGGACAGTTTAGTTAAAGTGAATAAAGAACCCTTCCTCTGGAAACATACACAATCAGATTGATTTTCAAATGAATGTACGGAAGAAAGAAAGATGTAAATGGACAGATGCATTCACTCAAACGCAAGAATAATCTAGGGCCCACATGCATTCTATCGTCGTTGTAATTCCAATTTTGGTGATTTTCATGTTTTAATTTAAATCGAAGGATTACACTGTCCTTTATGGGTTGAGAAAGTTCTACGACCCTTGGGCTTGCAAAAACCTTTCAAAAACCATTGGTGAAAAATGCATGGTCATTTAGCTGAAAACAAGGCTATTGTTCTTAGTTCCTGAAAAGTTGACATTTTGGAGATACAAGGTTTTCATCTGTCAACAGTGCTATGCTCCAGTCTGCTTGTGCAATGCACCCAAACTTCTCAGATGACAGTGTTACAGTTCCCGGATTTCTTTGTTTCACATTTATTTCATTGTGTACAAGGTATCATTAAATTTTTTTCCTTCAGCCAACCAAGTCTAATAATAATCCTGTATGTTTGTGAAATTCTCAGCTCTCACATTGTTTGCTTCTCATGTACTGCCTCATCGGAATTACTGCTCTGTTCTTCTGAGAAAAACAACTCAGAAACGGGGTGCAGTCAGCACACAGGCACAAGGATGGCCTGTGAAACATTCTTTTAAAATAAGACCTCCCAAACATATTGGCATAGACAGGGAAGCAGGGTGTGTCAAGTATTACAATAAACTTGCAATACGTTTGCTTTTTAAAGATTTATGTCCTGCATGTCCTTGCTGGCCTGTTATCAATTCCCAACAGACTCTGTTTCAATAAAGAAAAACGAGCTAGTAGATATCAGTAGGTAGCAGGGTTTCATTGTTTCGGCAAGAACATCGGCCTCTCAGCTGAAGTGCATGTTTGTGTTGGCGCACGTTCATCGCTATAAATGCTGCAAGGCTTGACACGGAAACCACAAAACCATCTCCAATGCTGGATATGGGTGCCATTTGTTACTGCTGCTCACCTGAACTATTAGTCACTACCTTGGGTGTAGGAAAGATTGGATCGGTACATGCCTCCCTCTACCTCCTTCATGCTCTGGCCTCACATCTGGAATTATGTTATGCTCTTTGTCCAACAGAGAGAAAAGTAATATCGCAACGTTAAAGTCCTTCCTGTTTTTAAAGCAGCACTCATCGGCCAACTGCCAATGCACCCTGCAGTGTCTCATAGAGTGCAGACATCTGACACAATGCTCCTCGCTACACAGACACACAAATGGATCGGGATTTGGATCAACTACGCGAGCAGACAGATGGATTTACTATCTCCACTGCATCCAATACTGTCGGCTCAGCAGAAAGTTGGGTCACAGGGAGTGAGACGGATTGAATTCTGCTGTCGATACGTGGGCAAGCAAGCTGACTGCAGTGCGGAAATGCAACGATATCCAACATGCTGTTTTTTAGTACGACATTTAAAGCCGTGGTCTGCAAAATAAACTTTTATGAGTTTATGTCAAGTGAAAGCTATAAACATGACTGAATTTATAGATTCTAATATTGTGACGACATGCGACAAAGGTCCTGGGCCGGATTCGAACCCAGAACGTCTGACCGCTGAGCCACCAATCCTTGAGTCAACATGCTACAGTGAAGATCTGAGCAAGTCATATTACCACAGAATACAATAGCATAAGAGCATTGCTCTTTCATTGCTCTTTACATTTGTATTCATGAAAGCATTCTTCACCATCACCATTTTTGCATACAAACCTGTTCCGTTCTGTACGATGATTGCTGGCGGAGCAGACTGTGGAAAGGTGGCACTATAGGTGGTGAGAGGGACGTGTGGGCAGGCAGGACCCTGTGGTGGGGTGGCACGGGGGGCAGGGTGGGCTGGCCCACACTCAGGGACACGGGCATGGGTTGGCTGATGTGCAGGGGTTGGTAGAGTGGTAGTCTGCGCAGGCTGTGAGAGTGGAAGTTGTGCGGAGGGAGAAGAGGCTCTGAGCTTAGGAGAGATGGCTGAAAAGAGGGTGAGGGAGAGAGAAAGTCATTATTATCAGTATTTTTTTCCACCTACCACAATTTGTCTTTCTCGTGCTCTTCCTCTTCTACTCTCATTGCCCCTGGTAACCTTGTGCCCCCTATCAGTTAGTCTTGTGTGGCAATAATTCAAAGCCTTAACCTGGGAGTGCAGTCCAAGCACAAAAAGTAAAACTTTGCCTCTGTCATAAAGCTATCATTAGCGTGAAATAGCTGATGTCAGAGGCAGCCGTAAAACTGGAAAACAACATTATTAGACATCCTGACATCGTTAAAGCCAGAATGTGACCACATGTCCTGACCAGCTGTTACCCTTCCGCTCCAGAACAAACCAGTACCACCTAAAATGGCTGGACAGGCTTTGGCTGCTGGACAAACATGCGTGCACGTGCACGCACGCACGCACACACAAACACACACACACAGCAGTTATATTCCAAGAGAGACATCTGGGCATCTGGACATCAGCAAGTTGCTGGAGCGATCATGATTAGAATGGACAGGCTGTTTCAAATAGTCACACAGGTGGAGCGTATACTGCTAATGATGAGTCAGTAAAGTCCATCAGAGCAGAGGATAAACTGGACTAACTTCTACCCAGGCTGCAGTCAGAGAGGGTATACTGTATCTACGCCAATGGAGTCAAAGGAATTGTGTGTGATATTGAAAACCCCGGGACCTTCAAACAGGTTATAGGGGGCCGGTGTCACAGACTCGTGGTGTTCAGCAGGTTAATGAGCTACTGGTCTGCTCAGTTTGTCATTTTGGATAACAGGAAGTAAAATGAAGTCACCATTTTCAATTGTATCATCGCAGCTACAGCTTCTTCCTGCTGTTCAACTCTGACTGAATCCTGTCATTGTTTTCAACCAGATTTTTTTCAAGATCATGATGTACCGTCCACCAGATCTCACAGTGCCTCGATACATGTTTGACATTAAAGTCAATCTATGATATCAGATATCACATTTACACACAGTTGCTTAGTCATACAACCATTGGTCACCAGGCTACAGTGTCTGTAACCTGGAATGTGATTTACATTAGTTTGTTGCAAATGAACACACAAATACAGATCAATGTAACACACAGTGACACATGTAAATACACCTTTAGTTTGTCATACACATACAAATCACAGATACATCTCCCTCACTACTTATCATTTCAAATAAACAAATCAAAACCAATTTTCTTCCTCCGCCTGAATCAATCAACTCTGTTCCCTTTATCACAAACAGAAACATTACAGCCAAATAACAATATCCTGATTCGGATTCTCTATTCATTTAAATAGAGCAGTCTCTCAATTAAAGTTTCTCTGCCTCCTGCCAACAATAGGGGCCTAATTAATATTTCTTTGAGAGAGATACTGAGGCTGAATCAATTACCTTTATCTTTTTGTGTCAACAAGCCTGGGATAAATAGGTTTGGGTAAGCATGACAATTCTAAGCCCAGGCTTAGTTGCAGGTTAGTGTCCAGTTGCAGGGCTCTAATAGAGTGTGATTACAAAAGAAATCAAATCAAAT
>OMLI01018743.1:0-11568 GCA_900302605.1 Rondeletia loricata
ACCCCCCCACACACTCTCTCTCTCTCTCTCTCTCTCTCTCTCTCTCTCTCTCTCTCTCTCTCCATCCCAAACATGCCCAGACTGGAATTCTCCAAAATACCCTGTCCCCTATCAAACACACACTGTGCCCCCTCTCAGTCCCATCCCTCTTATTCCTCCAACATCTCAATTAATACCCCTTAGGAGGCGTAGCGCCCTGCAGAGCCACAGAGACTAGCTGTGCATGTGGATTCTCCCTGTCACTGTTCACCACAGATGCTGTAGTGCTATTATTTTAAACCACATCCCTCAACTATCCCTCAACTCCATTTCAGTGCTAATCAACACCAATAGATTAGATGCGTTGATTCATGAGCACTTGTCAGATGTGGTGTGTGTGTGTGTGTGTGTGTGTGTGTGTGTGTATGCACACATGCCCCTGCGTAATGTATGTGTCAGTGTCTGTGTCTGTGTGTTGGAAAGTCCCGTTTTTGCTCTCAAAATTTCAGATTACTTTATTTAGCTTGAAAAGCTGTAAGGTTTCATCGCCTTTGGTCTTCATCTATGTTGTTTAATTTGTAAAGATGACCATATACCAAAAGTTATGATACTGTTGCTATTTTATCTACCTTTGCCTTAACATTTGTGTGAAATTTGACATTTGAGAGTCTATTTCACATTTCAGTTAATGTGTTTTGTGGTGCACAGGAACAGTGAATTGGAACCATAGACATCAGTGTAAACAACCAGCCATACATTCAAGTAGGCTAGTCCATGAGGCCAGAGCACAAAAAATCATCTGCCTTAAGTAACCACTCTGGCATGGATGGTAAAAGGTATGGTATATTATTGATTTGCTTGCTGATAGCTCGTTACTTTATTGATTTAGAAACTGCTAAAAAAGCTGAGGGCTTTTATACTGCATCAGTTTGACAGCCATACGAGCTATACCATACCTGTAGATCTGCAACAGTCTGTCCCTCCGTCTCTCTCCTGTCACCCTCTCTGTTCCTCCTGTTCAGTAGCTAATGGATCGTTGTGGTTTCCAGGGTCTGCTCCAGAAATGTTCTCCTGCGGAGATCTCATAAGAAGTTCCCTCAGCTGGTCCCTCCGTCTGCCATTAGGCCTCTCCACACTTTTTATCCCTAGACCTCCGAGACCCCAAACTGCCAAATGAGTTGAATTATGGCCAGTTATGTGGAGTGGACCCGGCGTCACAGGGGAGAGGCCTGAGTCAGTGGAACTAACCACACTCCTGACCATTAAAAGGCAGCCTGACACTGCCTCTTCATCTTCCCCCCTGCTCTCAAAGGCCAGTGCTGCAAACCCCTGTTCCCCTGAGGAGAGACGCAGCGCAGCAAACCAACCAATGAGCCAGGCAGGCAGCCAGCCAGTCAGTCAGTCAGGCAGGCAGGAAGGCTACCGAAGCACCGATCTTCTCCCTACACTAGCTCCCACATCATTAAAATTGTTAAGCTCTTCCTGGACTTCCAGAGCCTCCCTTTTTCTTTTTTGGTCTTTCATTTCTCACCTATTTTTGCACTTATTTTTTGCCCTATATCTTCACTCCCTCATCTATCTCTCTTATTGTGTTGCTTCCTTCTGTGTTCTTCAATCACCTTCCCTACCAATTTTTCTATTTTTTCCACTGCCCTTCAGCTAAGTGGGTGGGGTTGCGGGGTTATACCCACACAAGGTTAATTGCAGCAGCTAAAACAAGCATGGCAGCCAGGGCCCCAGCCACTGTATAAAGGAGGTCATTGGAGTCAGGCGACCCCCACAAATCCACTCGCAACGCCTACTGTCACAAGGCTGCTGATCACGGCATGCCTGACAGATAGATACAGGAGACACATATGCACACACACTTGAACACATGCGCACACAAACACACACACCGCACTGAATTTGATCTGTCACAATAACAGGGGCATCATGAAATGATGGATACAGCCCTTTTTTCTCCTCTCACCCTGTTCTGCCTCTCTCCTGTAATCTTGATGCAGTGTGTAATGTTTGCTGTAGCCGGCGGCTGAAATTGAATGAATGATACAACCAGAGGTGCTGGGATTACCGTGGGTAGAATTGATGCTATCTGTCCAATGATGTGTTATTTTGTGGAAGTGAGGCAACAAACCGGAGAGAGAAATGATCGCAGCACTCTGTATGATTTTACAGTTTAAGTGGTGAAAGACAAATAGAATAACAGTGATGTGCTAGCAGGGGTTGTAAATGGTTGAATAATTTTCCTCGATTTCAACATTCATTTATCTTTTCTACAACCATCTTTTGCAGGGCTCTGCATGGCAGCTTGAATGCTGTTTATCCCTCTACCCACCATTGTAGCATCAGCTAGCTCAGCGCCCATCTTTAGAGGTGAGACAGGTTGCGTCCAGTCTCTACTCCTCTAATAGGGTCGGCTCAGGGAAGGGTCAGCGGTCAACTAATGACACCTGCAATGGATGCTTCTTCCTGGAAGCCTAAGCTAAGGCTGGGCAGGGGCTGGGGGAATAAAAGTGTGTGTGCTCTGAGACTCGGCAGGCTGTACCCAGGTCAGGCGTGGACCATTGAAAAGACTAAATTCAGCTCTTTCTGTCGGTCTGGGGCACAAGCCGAGGGTCCTGGGCTATTGTTGTGGGGTCAAGTTAAAGCCGACCAGATTGCCAGAACAGCTGACAACCATTCATCACACATGCAGCAACAGTTCAGCACTATATACCAGAGTTGTGGAGACACGCTTATCTGGGTTAAAGGCTTTGGAAGAAACTTTTAGACTTCACTTTTAATTGTTAATGTAATTTCAATGCTGATGTTTTTTGGATGTCTGTTTTCATAATTCTAATTTACTTTTTTTTTCTTAATAATTGCAAACTACCTTCTTAGGATACCACATCATTGTTGTACAAATAACGTTTTGGTATATTTGCAACTAGAAAATGTTATCCTCTCTCTCCCTGCCACTCTTGAATTTACAGTATGCAGTTATGTGTAGTTATTGTATGTTTCCAGGCTGGCAGAGAGGGAGACCATGCTCTTGGCTATGAGGGAAAAAATAAATAAGAAGGGCTATTTTTCTCCCCTATGTAAACAGCTGGCAGCATCCCATGCTTGCACAATTAATGGGCATCTAATTGGCAATAATCATTTTTACTTAAGCAAATTTGAAATAGGCAGTTGCCCCTGGAACAAACAGCTGTTGGTGGAGCCTTCTGGCAACATAGTGTAGGTGTTTGAGGATGTGGCTGATCAATGCTTACAGGCGGTGGTCCATACATGAACACTTACACACCCAACTGTTGGCACATACAATGCTAGAGCCTATTCCTGTAGCCTACAGGTGTATTTGATGCATAAATCATTGGTAACCCACATTACACTTCATTATAATCACATATGTTCAGTTTAAACTTTTTAAACTGTGTTGTATCATAGCTCCTGTATGGTTCTTGTAATTGTTTTACACTGCTTTAACCATTTATAATCCAAATATTCCTCAGACCAACAGTCATTCAATGTAAAAAATGTTGTGACTCCATATCAGGGGGTTTTGAACTGCAATATGCAAGAACACAGTAATTCAAAAGAAGTAAACCTTGAGCACTGAACACTGTCAGAAAGACTTGGCTAAGAAAGTTCAGTTGAAGAGAGGCAATATTGTATATTTTCTACAACAACTTCTCTATGGTGTCAAGGACATTTTAGCCTGTTACTCATATTTTCTTTAGCATAATTGTCAAACCTTCTATTCACAGTTTTTAAGGTCAGACCTCTGTAGTGTGACTGTATAGAGTTGTGATTCATTCAACTGAAAGCACCCCACCATGAAGGTCATGATTCCATAATCAAATATTATGAAAAAGTACACTACTGGCAGGAAGGACAGAGCCTTGCGGCAGGCAGACATGGAAGCAGTGAGCAATGAATTAAACACAAAGTTGCGCTTTGCCATATAACTCATCTGGCTTGGAGTTACTCAGACTGAAAGCCAAATTAGACACGAGGAAAAAAAGAAAAAGAAAACCCTAGTTAATTTGATGAAGGTACAGTGAAAGACTCTTTGACATTGACTTGGGGCTTCTGATATAATGCACAACTTCATTTACATGGCGAACACACTTCTCCTTTAAGCCTCCCCTCTGATGAAAGGTGGAGTGAGTGAGGGAAAGAGAGAGGAGAGTGAGTGTGTGGGATGCTGTAAAGTAATGTCAAATAACCTGATTGTGAGAAGGGAATGGATTAAAGGCATTGTTTGAGCTGGAAGAGGAGGTTCCTGCAATACCGCGCCGGCTGCCTTCTTATCTTGCCCCCCAACAGTGGTCTAATCTGTTGGTCGAGCACGCCTGCAAATAACTTCCATCCGTCAGACAGACAATGGAGCTGCCACCTTGTAGTGCATCACGGATTACTGTACTGTGCATCCTGTCCCGCCCCTACATACACCCCTGACAAAGGACTTAATTGAATATCCATCCATGGCTAATTTGTGTGTGTTCCATGTGTGCACACGTGTAAACATATGCTTAAAGTCCATACAAAAATACATACATACAGACTTGTGCTGACGTGTGCTCCCTATAACACACACACACACACACACACACACACACACACACACACACTACTCTGTGCACATACACCACATCGGAATTTATGTTGAGGCTATTTATTCATTTAGTCTGATGTTGAAAGTCAGGAATTATTTCTTCCAATCCTTACGGCTAAACTGTAAACAAATTGGATGGACTAGATTCAATTAACTCCATCTAACCTAAAGTATAATTACACAACGGCAGAGAGTGAGGAGTGGGAGATAATGGAGTTTTTTACCCTTGAACCTTAACCCTACTTTTCCCATTTGTTTATCAAATTAATTTAAGCCTGTAGATTTGTAATGCTTGGGCTTAAATACATATAATCACCCATTTTAGCTTCATATTACACTTGTGCTCAAGCTAATTAATCCTCAGTGTTTATCATGCATAAACAGTGATGGCTTTGCATTATATGTCTACAGAAATCGGGGCCTTTAATTGTTATCACAAAATGTTGATTATTTTGTGCCATTACAATTTCCTATTGTCCTTGTGTCGTGTCCAACCTTGAATGACATTGGTCTTGATGATGGCGTGTTGATGGTTTATCCCATTGGGTTGTTTACACTCAGTAAAAAAGTGTCAAAAGGATTCAAATGTTTACATTTTTAATTCAAACAGGAAAAGGAACATATCTAATCAGAAAATTTTGTGAATAACAAATTAATGTGTCTGAGAGTGTATACTTTGCTCAGTTGAACTGCACATGGTGGCTGTCCATGTTTTCTCAGTTGAAGAGAATGTCTGCACTGGTTTTCTAAAGTGACAGCTGTGCTTCATCTCATATTGATGTGTTAAACAAAACACTGCCCGCATGTTTGCCTTAAACTAAGTAGCCCTTAACTGCTCGGACAGACAGCAGGCTGTTGCACTTTATGTATTTGTTTATTTTCAAGATAAGGGGCCGCTTTTATGGATAAGCAGCTGACGCTCCCGCTCTGTCAAGCTGGGACGGGCTGAGGGAAGATAAAATGGAGTCTGTTAATCTGGTGCTGGTGAGCGGGGAGAGCGATGTTATTGACCTACGCTGGCAGCAATGTGTTTCAATTATACACCGCCATCCATTTGTCAGGCAAGCGGAGCGATGGGGGGGACACGGGGTTCAGGCCTGGGTTAGAGTCATTCTCCATCACTTATGATGTGTCTTTGGAAAGCACTTTAATTGAATTACCCAATTTATTCTTCAAGCAACAATGCCCTGGCCCGGACCCATGACGTGAGACAATTAGATACAAGTTTAAAACCGGGCAGTTTGCATACTTCATCTTTTCATGGGGTACGCAGGGAAGGAGACAGCTAACTTATGGGGACTTTCTTCCCTCTCTTAGCCTGAATGAACTGTATTCATGTTAATGTGAGTGGAGAGACTTTATCGAGACAATTATTCTATCTTACACCTTTTTAAGAATGTTTGAAGTACAGCTTCATGAAATCTCTGTAGGCCTATAACATGGTAAATGGGGCTGACTATGTGCTGCTACCCACCCATGTGCACAGTGCACCATGTGTATGTATTCTGTACTGTAGGAATGTAACTGGTAATTTATCAGCAAAAAACTAATTCCCAATGCCTTGGCTAAGTGGGCAATTGCGAATGTAATATATTGTACTGTATGAACAACTTCAAGATAACTTCAGTTGACATACAAGCAATTTACCCTTGACCAATGTTGAAACTTTCTGGGGATTGTTGCTAATTCTTGCAATCCATCATAGCTCACATATGGAATATACCAAGTGCATAAAAATGGCGGCCTCCTGGTTAAGCATCCAAACATCTACATCTGTCTTGCCAGTTTGGAAATGCTGCATGTGCATTGTACATTATCAGAACTAGGGCGCGCTGCCTCGATCAAAGTTTTCCCCTTTGTTTACTGCTATAAGCTTCTAAGCAGATTTCCTGGAATATTTTCCCTGATATTTGCAAATTGCACTTGTGTGAGTGCGATTAATTCTAATCAAGTTCAATTTATTCTGTCTGAGCAGCTGGAAGACGCCTGAGTGTTGCCTGCGTACTGTCTGTGAGCTGTCTGAGAAGACGGCCAGGCTGTCGATCACCTCGGCCCCAGTTCCAGGTGTAGGGAAGGTGCTTGTGTCAGACGCACACTGGACTACTTGCACTCTGGCCCTCGCACCTGGCCGTTCACCAAACCCTGATTGTCAGTTCATCCATTTTCACCAAGACAACATGTCTCGCTGTCTGCTCCCTGTATCTGTGTCTAATCAACAGTGTCGCTCTCACAGTATCTCCACAGCTCATCTTGTTAAGGGCGAAGAATAGTGGATAAAAATGTACTCTATATAAGCATGTAATGTACACCAATTGTGTTAATTGCAGTGTTGCAGATGGCCCAGTGTTGATTGCAGCTTTAGGATCAGGAGAGGCAGTCTGAAATTTGAACGTGGGAATCACGTGATGCTCATTACTGCACAACCTCAACCAAATATCCCTTCTTCACTCGTCATCCATCTGTGCTGACTGTCTTTGGCAGATAAGACTCTGTGGAGAACTCTGGGCAGCTAAGGAGTTGCACAGCAAGCGATAGAGAAACACTATCCCTAGTTTTAATTGGCAGTTCTCTTGTTAAGCTGAATTTGGGTGTGTTCTCAACACAATTAGCATAATAAGTCATCTAAAACAGCAATGATTGGCAGATAGGGGGAAAAGGAGGACAGGCAAGGGGCTACACATCTGTTACAGTTGTGCCATTGTTCTACCAGTGTCTGCCTGAAACGGTCAATGGTCATCCAAAATAAATCTAATACAGGATTATAGTGTTTCTTACAAGGTAATAGAAACATGCACAATAGATATAAAAAGTACCAAAATTTAAAAAGAATAGTCATCCTTTTCCTCCTTAGCTAGTTATCTGTTATTGCATCGAAATAAATATTAATGTTGAATCAAAAACAGTAAATTATGAAAAATATTTGACCATATTCTCTAAAAATGGAAATGCAAAAACATTTATATTAATGCATGCTAAATAGTCATATTAATATGTTCATTGAGACATGAGAACGGTCTGCTTCTCTGTTTGGTTTCTCTGCGTGTCATTTTCCCCTGACAGTGTTTCTCGTTGGGATATGGATAGCCATCCACTCCCAGTGTTCTGGCTCCAGGGGCAGGAGAACCCACTCCAAATGCCAGTCCTCTATGGGAACTGTGACATTCGGAATGTGCCAAGATCCTCTTCCGTGTGTTAGGAAAGCATGTGCAGTCTGCTGTAAATTCATCATCATCAGCAGCAATGATGCTCTTTGTTCTGGCCATATAGGCAAGTCAGTTTAGCCCCCATCTTCTGACTATACTAAACCGAACCCATGCTGATGTTCAAATGAATGGAGTCCTTTCATAAAGCCATGGTCATTGAACTCTGAAGACAGAATATAGCCTTAAGTCCTGCAACCTTTGTGGCAGGGCGATCCTGCCAGGCATGATTCCTGTTTGGTGAATAAGTGGGGTAATTATGGTGCGGCTGGGGCCGTGCAGCAAATGTCACCAGCAGATAAACAGTAGGAGCAAACCTTCCGTAAAGGCCTGGTTTATCCACCCTGGACCTCCTGTAGCCTGCAGATGAATCAGGAGCACTTGGGTGTAAAAAACGAACTAGCTTCTCTTTATTTCACTGGAGTTCAAGGATGCATATCATTGGAGAAACAGTAGTTAGATGATAAGGCCCCAAGTTAAACCTCACTTTGTCACGCACCATATCTTTCATGCTGGTCTAAAAGGCAGCTGCTAGTTTGTTGCAGTGGACGGCATGACAGTGACATTGAGAGGATAATATTTGTACATGGTTGAGATTTACATCTTTATGCTGAGTAAAGTGGGTTTCAATAGCTGCAACATGTACAAAATGAAACTGTCGTCTATTGCTGAACTACTAATGGAAACTATAGCCGTATAATAATCGCTCAGACCACTATGGTTTTATGCATGGCAATTTGGGACTGTTCATCTTGAGCCTCTCTATTCCAAGTCCCCGCCTCAGTATCTCTGATTGGTGGATGAAACCACATCCATTGTACTCCATTAAAGAGTGCCCACTCACGCGTGACTGCAGGAGGGCCTTTATAACATCATGAGCCTGGGGAAATGGGAGAGCCGGGGAGCGTCATTCCATTACCTGCTGAAATGGATGCCCCTGTATCTCCTCCTTGATTAGCTTTGTCTCGAATAACAATGATAGCTTTAAGTGTGTCTAATTGAGGCCGGGCTCGCCCTCCCTCTCTGTGTGAAAGTGCTTACTCATTTAGTCTGTCCTTTTAATAATTACATTATCATTTTACGCCCCTGCCGGTTCCTTGGGTAGTGGGCTGGCGCTTGTGTTGAAGTGAAAGCTCATTATTGGAGCTGAATTATGTGCCGTTTATTGATCCCTGTGGTGGATTATGGTGCTCTAAGTTAGTCTAGACAGAATAGTTAGCCAGATGACAGAGAGGAAACATAGAGGCCCCTGGGGAAAGATCCCTGGGCTCAGTTAGCAATTAATGCCTGCCAGGTAATGGAATTTAAGTTTACACTAAATCCACCAATGCCTTGACATTTGAAGTGCCTTATAAAAAAACATTAGCTTAATGAGACGGTCGAGAGCAGGGGAGGCATTCTTTTACACACTGCTTCTCTCTCTCTGTTTCTCTCACTCTTTCCATCTCCATCTCCTTGTCTCATCTCATCATAGAAGCACTCATATGCCCTTGTGTCATTACCCCACATTGATGCTCTTAATCATTTAACACCAAAGACTCACATTGGAAAAGAGTGAATGGTGATGCTTTTTGGATGTGTATTTTCCTCTGTTGATTGGCCTGGCGTAGGTTTGATTGATGGGCATTAGCTGGGTCCATTTTCCAGACAGGCCTTGCTAATCTCCATTTTAGGTTGGGTGAGGGTGTTTGTGTGATAAAGCGCACAATGAGTGGGGGAAAGGCCAAAGTGCTGAGTAAGAAGCCAAGTGGGCCATTCATCTCTATAAAACGGAGGGTCCGTTTTAAAGCTATCCATCATTATCTTGATGAACACGCCACATTGCTAACGGCATAGCCTCCCTGCCATCCAGGGCCAGCAGCGGTTTGTCCTTGAGTGGGCTCATGAGGACCTCAGTCACATGGGGAGTGGAGGGGTGGAGTGTTTGTGTGTGTGTATGTGTGTTGGAGCTGAGAGTGGGAGGGTTACTGTATACAAAGTGGATTTACCTCCCAACAAAATCCCTGTCCTTCCCCCATACCTCGAAAACCGCGTGTGTGTATGTGTGGTATTTGTTTGTGTGTTCGGTTACGTTTGTGGGTGTTTGGGACACATATACGCACGCACGCACACACACACACACACACACACACACACACACACACGCACGCACGCACGCACGCACGCACACACACACACACACACACACACGAGTGGTGTGATCAAGGACTGTTGTTGGGGCAGAACTCCACTTTAAAGGATGGCCTTAATGAAAAATACTGGATAGTCAGGCAAGTGTGTTGCACCTGTTAAAGCAGCCTTGTTCACCCTGGGAGAGAGACAGGGAGCCAACAACTTTACCCCATAATGAGGCCAGTATCTAGCTCAAAGCCTTTCTGTGCCTTCTGTGTGGTTTACCATGTCCTTGGCTCATAAGCCTTGATAATGTCAGTAAATACATACAGGGGCATGGCTAAACTGGGCTGTAATCCACACTACCGCTAGATGGAAGAGGAAGGGAGTGATAGAGAGAGAGAGAGAGCAATAAGGGAGAGAAAGAGAGAGACGCGGCTGATTAGACTGGTTTTACTGCTCCGCCGCCGACCTAGAAAAACACAGCAGCCCTGACCTTGCATAGCAGAGCCCTTATATATCTAATGATCTCTGAGTACCTTAATGATACAATGTGTTCTCTCTCCCACTCTTTCCCTCCATTTTCCCTATCCCTCTTTCATACCGCTCTCTCTATTCTCTCTCTTTTACCCACATGCTTGTGCACAAGCATGCTCGCCGCCCCACACACACATAGTACACAGCCTTAAAAGACCCAGTCAGCAGTTTGGGCTAGCAGTCTAGCAAATGAGCTGTCCTATTGAAATAGAAAAGGAGAGTGCTGCAGAAAATGCTGCTACGGCAAGCCTCACAGAGGAGGACGGAGGGGAAATTACTTGTTCGGACAAAGAAACATGAGAATGTCCTTTCACTACAAATGTACCAATTTACATTTAGACGGGGCAGATTACATCCATTTCTTCTGTCCTTTCTTTCTTTCCTTTCTACTTTTTTACTATCTCATCTCATTATCATTCATATTACACCACTAAGTGCTGTAAGAGAGAGATAATTTTTTTTGTGTTACATTCAAAAATATATTTTTTCTCATTGATTCAGCATTATTCCCTCTACTCGTAGGTATTCCATTGGTTTGAACACACTCGCGGTCTGGTTGGACTCATGCGGTTTAATGGCGCCTGCACTGTAATACAGCTCAGCTTCATTGCATCAAAGATGACTAACCAACCATAGTAACTTCTTACATTCTCAGAGCGGGGGGTTGAATACTGTGTAATAGTCTCCTATCACATCAGGAGGAATGTATTTTTAGACATCATGGGACTTGACTTGATTGATTGAACTCACTGGTAATGCGATCTGATTCATCATACCTTACACTATTATATGGCTGCTCCAGAAGAAAAAAAAAACAAAAGTAAAACTAAAAACATCTCTTAACTTTTAAATTCCCCAGTCCCAGAGAATGACGATATATTGTGTCACATAAATGGGTGGAAAACAGCTTCCACTGGCTTAAGTCATTCATTCCAGCCTCTAATTCCCTCTCTTTGACCACTTAGAGCATGAACCTCCATTTGGGCCTGGTATTACCCCTTCCAGCTCAATCCACCCACGGTAATTAAGATTCTTTTATGTTCTGAATTGGAATGTTAAGATGGAGGGTTATCACTGGGCCTCTGTGGGCTCAGCCAATGAAACACCTATAGTGACCTTTCTGATTTACCCAATAGG
>OMLI01018744.1:0-12288 GCA_900302605.1 Rondeletia loricata
TGTTTTTAAAAAGTATCCTTAAAGTATATTATTAAGCTAATACTATTTAATGCACTTAGTAAAAGTATATAAGAAATATATTTTAAAAAAAGTAGTTAAAAAGTGTACTTTAAATAATTATACTAAAATAAAATTTAAATATAGTTCATAGTAATATACTTATGAAAAGTATACTATATTACAATGTAATTACTAATGTAATAAAAGTATACTTTTATAAAGTTCAAGAAAGTATATATGTAGTATACTTTAACTACACTTAAAGTAAGTACATAAAAGTATAAGTATACTTATGACATACTTAGAATGATTTCGATATACTTCAAATACACTTAAGTATACTTTTTTTTCGCTTGGGTCCACCTTGGTTCGATGGGGATTTTCCCACTGTTGCACATCCTCTATTGGGCATTCTGTTCCCACTGATGAGCATCTTAAATGCCACCACTTTGATTACCAAGGTTCCCTATCAAAGATCACTAATTAAAATCCACCAGCTTTGCATACAACATATCTCTTTTTACTTCTGTAGTTTCTGAAGGACAGCTGTAATACATAATTATCTAAAATGTTTGCAAGATGCTGCGCCCCTCCCCTGTCCTCTCCTCCTGTGTTTTGTTCACGGTAAGCTGGGAGTGCACCTAAGAGCTGTCGTCTGGGATGATGGCTTGATGGCAGATGAGAGCTGCCATTGCATCACCCTCCAGGTGCCCTCGGGGCTAAATGGATGGCTGCATCATGGCACTTTTGGAAGGTGCTTTTCTTTGCTCTGATTTGTCGCTAGGTGTTTTTCCTGCCATTAGCAGACATGTTTATTTGGAATGCGTTGCTGTGTTAAATTTTCTCTGTCCCAACTTCTCACAGTCCTCTCATCTTCCCCCTGTTACCTTTCCATGTCCCTATATTCAAAGATAACATTCCACTCATTGATATTACATTAATTAATACATCACTGATATATTACTTTGACATGGCAAGCAATTTCATATCAGGTAGGAGTTTGTCATAAAATTAATCTGATGGGCTTTTTGTCTTCTTTTGGAGTGATGGTGGACATGCTTTAGATTGATGAGCTTTTTTTAAATACTCTGCTGTTAACTGAATGCCAAATATATCGTATACAGTAGAAACTTGTTAAACTGAAATATACTCTATCAGTGCTAACAACCGCTCACTGAGAATCACAGCAGTATGGATGATCCTCTTGATTCTCTTGTTTTGGCTCCGGCAGCTTTTGATACGTCTTTTGAGTTTTTGATTGGTCTTTCGCTGGAGTTCAGACTTTTTCCCTCTGTGGCCTCAGCAGGGAGCAAAGTGGTGTGTGGAAGCATGTCATCCGCTGATTTCTTTTTAAAAAGCCAACCCTGATGCTTTAAAATGCATCATCAAGGCAATGGGCTGTCCAAGTCGGTTACAAGTTAACCAAATAAACACTGACAATGAAATTAATAATGCATATTGTTTGCAAATGCCTCAGCTGGATGATTTGACTGATGTATGCAAAGATGGTAATTTATTGAAAGCAAATTCATATAATTGTGCAGGAGAACTTGATGAAGCAAAAGAAGGTGTCAGCACGGCTTCCATCATCATCAGACGAAAGAAATCATTAAAGAGCAAAAACAAATCCAACTTCAAAGGACGGCACAGAACAAACATTTATTTTATGGATGTGTTTCATTTAGACCAAAGTTCAGAAAGGCTGTTATGGTAAATATGTCAGATTTGCTGTTGGTTGTTTGTGGATGTGATAGTTTGGGTTTATTTATTTGTCTCACTGTCCACAGGGATGTAAACACTCACTCTGCACATATCAAAGTAGTCAATGTAAATTTAATTTGAAGATCAGGGGGAACAAGAGCTAAAATGTAGTTGTCATTGTCAAGACAGATTTCCAGGATGAGGAGATCCCAGTGCCCCAACTTGGTAAAAATAGTTTCCAACAAAACTGCCTTTTCATAATTATGATGTTGGCAAAGTGACATGATGTGAAAACGATGCATGTGGCTGACCAAAGTGACAAACTAACTTTCAGTCTTGTACCAAGAAGTACTGTTATGACGTTTCGGTCAAAAACTCTAAATAGGCCTGAAATGGGATTCATATTAATATTGCCAGAGCCTCTATAATGTAGTGAAGGTCAGCTTAGATTGCAACTTTGCAGATCTTTGTGGCTACTAGCTCTCTTTGGGCAGTCCTCATTCCATAAAGACATCCTTGCATGCGCACACACACACACACACACACACATGCTCAGGCCTCATAAAATTTGTGAAGTGTGTGTTCTTAGTTTTTAATTTCGCACATGCGTATATAGATATAAGCACAGACACCCAGAGATGCACAAACACACACACACGAGCGCATTTTGCAAACTACTTTCTTTGTCCCAGTCTTGCTCATTCTTGTCGGTCTGAAAGTGATGTATCCTGAAATGAAGTTGTGAACGTCCTCCCTGGCAAGCTATAAAGAGAGTCTCTATATACCAGGCAAAGTCTGCAAACAAGCCACTCATACGTTTACTTATATCTGCACACACATCAAAATAGCCTATTTCTGAAAGGGCCTGTCAGACAGAATATGACAATTGATGCTGAATATTAATAAAGTGCACCATATGTTACGGACAAAATATTATCTGTGCATTAATTAAACGTGATTCGTTGTGTCAGGCGTTAATTAATGCTTGTTAAAACATAATAAAAGAATGAGATGTTGGACATGATTAAAGAAATTTGAGTTTGTTGTAAAGTTTAATGAGATAAGAGAGCATAAATTATTGTCAGTGAGTGTCTTTTACTTTCTTTGTGGGCACTGGCAAGAGAGCTACTGCTGATTGACGTGGGCTCTTTGTTGCAACCAATTTGAATATTTGAATTGTTTGCATATTAAACATTCTGGTGCTTACAAGCTTATGATTGCTGTGCTGTATGATTGTCTATGTCTGAATTTGGGGGGGTTAACGGCTCAAACAGGCTCAAACAGGCAGACATATGCTAGACTCTTTCTTTGCTGTCCACACTTGGGTCACGGTCATGAAGTAGAGGGTGTTTTGGAAGTAGGATGTTTAAACTGTCAAACTTGCCAAACTGTAAACTTTCAAACATGTTACTTGCACAAGAAAGATAGTGTTCCCATTCCATGGCCCCTTTAAAAAAAAAAATTGCAGTGCATTTAAATCCGTTTTTAATAAATGTATTATGAAAGGTAATTTATTACTATAACATTTATGATGTTTACAGTTCATAATATGCAGCAACAAAATTACTTAAATGTAAACAACTAACATTTTAATAACTGATTGAAATTTAAAATGTATTTTGTATTTGATATGTATGAATTGACTGTTATTATGTTCATGGTTGACCCCTCATTTTCAAATTATAGAAGCACTTCTGTAAATGTAACCAGCTATAATACTGAGCAAACATAAGCCAGAGGGTAAATTCATGAGGCTGGTGAGTTCCTCCATTCATCTGTCTTGCCAATACATTAATTGGACCTGATGAGCTGTTGTCAGCTACCTATATGCCAATATACAATGCACCCTCTGGCGGCCATAGTCAGTTTCACAGCTCTTGGGCAACAGCATCTATGAACCGTTGACTGCGTTATGACATGGCCGTCAATTGACATGGTCAATTTCTGTGCTGTTTTTGACTAGGAAGTGATCGTTTTGCCACTGATAAATGTGATCAGTTTTATGTTTAGATAATGTCTGCTCATCAATGTCTTGTTATAAACACATCTGAATTGCACATTAGCTAACGTGTCTAGAAAGTAATTTTTGCACGTTCAGATGGACATACATTATGCAAATCTATTGTAAAATGATAATTGGTTTTAAATGGCCAACAGTTTTTGGGGGGAGAACCCCCAGACCCCCCACTAAGGGTTTGGATTTTTGGACCTCAATTAAACTTTCTGGCTACAGCCCTGCCCCCACCCCTTGAATGAGCACTCCTGTGGGCAAGAAGAGTGAGCGGTGGGGCAGTGCTGCTGAAGGGCCCCTGAGCCAGCCACAGACTGTAGGGTTAGGGTGCCTAAACCAGCCACAGACTGTAGGGTTAGGGTGCCTAAACCAGCCATAGACTGTAGGGTTAGGGGGTTAGGGTGCCTAAACCAGCCATAGACTGTAAGGTTAGGGTGCCTAAACCAGCCACAGACTGTAGGGTTAGGGTGCCTAAAGCAGCCACAGACTGTAGGGTTAGGGTGCCTAAACCAGCCACAGACTGTAGGGTTAGGGTGCCTAAACCAGCCACAGACTGTAGGGTTAGGGTGCCTAAAGCAGCCACAGACTGTAGGGTTAGGGTGCCTAACCCAGCCATAGACTGTAGGGTTAGGGTGCCTAAAGCAGCCACAGACTGTAGGGTTAGGGTGCCTAAAGCAGCCATAGACTATAGTGCCTAAAGCAGCCACAGACTGTAGGGTTAGGGTGTCTGAGCTAAGGTCATGTGAGCTTATTTGAGGTGGAAAAAACATACGGCGGCTGGGTTTGATTCCTGACAGAGAAAGTCTGAAGATCACTTGACACAGCTGACCCTGAACAATTACCTAAGCATAGTGTGTGTGAGTGTGTGTGTGTGTGTGTGTGTGTGTGTTTGACAGAGTGTGGTTGTGTTTGGCAAGGAGGTTAACTTGTGTGGTCCTGTGTAAATACACAGTGCTAAACTGCAGGCCCATACCGCTTTTCACTCAACTAAACCTAAAGCAATATAAGCCGATCTATCATATTTTGGTCAGACAGGTGACTTTGCACAGCTGGGTGGGACAAAGGATGAGGAAGTGACAATAAATCAACCGGGCCTGTATAACACTGCTCCGTTTCACATGACAGCATTACATAGTTGATGCCAACACAAGCCAGTTACAAGCAAACTGATTGGCTTCAAAATCCATATCCAACTTTATCCTATCCCTCTGTCAGATGAAGAAGCGGAGGGGGGTAGTGAAATCACCCATCAAGTTTTCTTCTCTGTGTCTTTTGGCCTGTTAATTTGTTCTCAAACCGCCAAACATGGTGTCATGGTTTTCTGACAGGCCTTGAGAGGGAGTTTATCTCATCATTAATTAAGTATCATATTTCCCTACATGCTGCCTGTGCTTAATTAGGAAAAGGGGGTCATTTGGGAGGGCTTATTAACTGGAACAAATTTGTTAAAGGAAGGAGACCGAGACAGATAGAAGAGAGAGAGAGAGAGTGAGGGGAGAGGAGCGCCTCTGGGTTCAGTCGTCCCTGACAAGGCTTGGCTTTGGTGATTGATAACTGCACCAGTCACGGCTAGAGTCAAACTGGGAGAGATGAAGGAGTAACTGGGGAAGAGACAGACGGAGAGAGAGAGAGAGAGAGAGGGAATCTGGGAGGAAGGAGAAGGCGGCGGGGTGGGGGCAGGGAGGAAATGATTGGAGACATATGCTAGCTCTCAAGCAAGATAGAGTTAGACAGAGAGGAGGGAGAGGTAGGACAAAGAGGGAGGGACAGTGAGATATGAAAACAAAGAGAGAAAGAGAGAGAGAAGGGGATGCAGGGAGATGGAGGAGATTGATTGCAGCACTGGGCCATGTCGCAGAGAGACTTTCTTTATCGTAACTCAACCCCCTCATTCACCTGGTATTTTTAGAATGCTGGATATGGTAGAAACTGAGAGAATTATGTTAGTAGGTTGTGCAAGCTCACAAGAAATTGAGACTAAAAGAGTACGTGTGCTAATATACTTTATCCATCTACAGTTTCATAGTGTATCATCATCTCAGCTTTCTTCATATGACAGTGAATGAATCAAATAAGGATGTGTGCACATGTGTATGGCGTGTGTGTGCACGCACAGTGAAAGCCAACCAGGCAATGGTGTCAGATTGGTGGGGTGACACTGTTTCCCATTTCCATAATTCGCTGCGACAGAATGGGTTTGGCCAGGCCGGTAAAACAACAGATGTTTTGCTCGCATGTGACACCCGGGTTGCCAAAAAATCCCAGTGGCAGTGCATGTGTTTGGAGCTGACCTAGCACGAGTTTTGGCGAACAGGGAACAGCAGGGGACGCGACAGACTTGTCATCAGAAGTGACAGGACATCAAAATGTTGAATCCCAAAATAAATCTAGCTTTATATTATACAGTACTCTACTGTAGCATCTACGTTCTATATGGAAAACAATAGGGTGGGTGTCTTGAGCCTAAACATGTCAGATAAAGCTCCTATCCCTTACACAAATGCAAACCAAAATACAGCATGAGTTTGACAAAATCATTTTCGTAATAGTGCTTGTGACTAAAGGTTTTAAGGTGAAACGTGTTGCAAGCAAATACTCTAGGTTTTGTCCCCATAGTCCAGTTTTTGGCATAAATCTTATTTTTAAAGTCATCTACTTGGGTCTTAAATGGTAACTTGTAATGGACTCAGATTTCCAGGTGTTTATAAGGGGGCACTTGTTTAATTTTGTCCTCTTTCAGAAAACATAATGCAGATCACTTGCATCGATATTATAGGATCTAGAGAAAAACAAACTTTATTAGTTTGAGCAACATTATCACTTTCCTGGTATGAAAACTTCTGAGAACCATTAAATCTTGAGTGAACTGTCCATGAAGGCGGGGGCAAACGTTGCTTCATTGATTGACAGGGTTGGCCTTGCCTTAATAGAACATAATTGGGGCAATTTTGAAGGGTCTCTGAAAAATGACCAAATAATAACACATGACTTGACTCGAGACTTGTTTTCTCAGATAATTGTGCAAAAAGCGCCTGGCACACCATTAGTTCCATTTTCACATTAGAATAATAATCCTTTTGAACTAATAAACTCGCTCAAACGTCTGTGCTTGGGTGGTGAAGATTGTGAAAGGGGTAAATACTGTATGTTCCACCAAGAAAGTGAAGAGAACAGGTAATTTGGGGGTAGGAGGAACAAAAACAAGATGTAGACTTCCTTGAAATTCACCATGTCATGAATTTAAAGTGTTGTTTTTCCACCTTTCTTATTTCTTATTTCTAAGGAATAAATTCGCTACTCTAGCTATGACGTTTTCAGGTGTTAATTGTTAATTAAATGGTAATGAATGAAGTCCATCAAATCTATTAAGACTATGCACATTCAACACTGAGGAAATACTGTAACATGTATCAGGGAAACACTAAAATGGCCCACTTTTCATGTATTGATTAGTAAAATGGCATGTCACGAGATCATGAAAGCTAAAAATATTAAGAAAAACTGTCTTTAATATAAATGAAAATACAGTGTGAGATCTCAGAAACATTGTGCAGTATTCAATGGGTTTTATCAATAATTGTTTAATCAATTACTGATGTTATCACAGTGAGCTGCAGAAAAATTGTTCATAGTAAAAAACAATAATAAAAAAAGTAGGGTGTTGTACTTTGGCCTGCTTTCTTACCTTTAATGTGTAAAACAATAATGGTTCCCAGGGGTATCATTATTGTTTGGGTCTTTCTTCTGATGAGCGATTGCACCAATATCACATCTCAAATTAAAGGATAATTAAAAAAATGTATTTCAAAGTTATTGCCGTCCATAAAACTTTGATTAGGCGGACATTAGCCACATTAGGATTTAATGGCCATTGCCCCTGTGATTACTGTCAACAATTGTATGTACTACAGAAAGCATATTAAGAAATTAATAATTAAGAAAGCAGAAAAAATTGTTTTAAACAGAGCAATATGCATAGCTAATGTTAGGCTGTTATTTTAGAACAGCCTGTGGTAGGTAATATGGGTGTGTGAGATTCATACAGATTCAGCCATATCCTCAGGGGCCACAGGAAGTTCCAGTCTTACAGCCTCTTTGTATAGTGGAGAATGCCTATAGGATGGGGAAAGGGAATTATTCCCATTGATGTGGGATAGTAGGCCGACAACCAACACAATAAACATGGTAATACACATTCAAATGATACTTTATGTGGCGCAATGCATCATGTGGAGCAAATTATTACAAACAAACAAATATTCAGACTTTTTAGCATCTTTTCCCATACACATTACTTCACGTATGAGTTGTGTCGCAACTTGAAAAAGAAAAGACCTAACATTACAATAATTTGACAAATGTAAGTCATTTTGTCAACAGCTGAACAACAAAAGAAAAAGAAAAGGGAACATTCCCCTGCTGTAGCCACTTCCAAGCACCTAACACAGTGGGCTGGAATGCCCCATAAGGGGGGAAATTCTTTCACCATTCACATTGTCAAACCCAATTTTGGTTAACAGTAAGCATATGCAACTCCAACCCCACCACCAGCACTCACACATGCAATACACTCAGTGTGGAGGCCAATTCCCCACCCCTATTGCCATAGTGACAGGTTAATGAAATCATCAATTGTGGCGGCAGAGGCACAGTGCAGCACACCTGGACTGCCAGGTCACGTCTGGCTCTTAGCTGCTGTGGAGTTGCTGACCCTGCACATGTTTGCCTCCCTCATTTACTCACACACACAAGTAAAAATGACCCATACGGAATAATACTAGCTGCACATGTATGTATATGAGTATCGTTTTTAATTTGATGCCCTATGCAAGCCTAATTAATGGTGATCCGTTACCATTAATTAGGCTTGCATCACCTCAAGAGTGTGATCTAAAGCAACGGAAATATCTAATTTCAACCTGACTCCACAGTGAAAATGTATTCCATGTCACGATAGAAATACGCCCCACTGTATTAGCCGCTCAGACTAAAACGTTGATAGTGGTGGCAATAATCTATGCTATGTTTATCATTATGCTCACAGAGAGATTTACAAGCTAGCAATGCTAAAATATGATGACTCGTTAGCGCCTCAGGTACTGTTAAATTCAATAAACATTCCAGCCATTTTAATAAAACCAGTTTATGGCAGTCTTGCACCATATGCTTCCTTTCCCTCCCTCAATCTCTGCCTCTTTTGCATGCAGAACCTTCGACAGAGGCTCACAGTCATCTTGTAGACTGCTGTTTATATTTGTGATGGTATTTATGAGCTGTGTCAGAGCAACGCAAAGTTGTGGATTAACATTTATTACTGTGACGACGCTGCCAATCCATCTGTGCATGTCTTCTCAGCAAACCAAGAATTAATATTTGTATTAGATAAGCAGGAATGAGCTCTTTAACAGAAAAAAGGCTTTGCAGATTAGTTGGAGTTAGTGCCTCGGTTTAGCCAGGTCCTTCATATGGAAATGTCACTAATTTTGTTTAGGCTTATTTTCTTATTAATTTGTGGGTTCATAAATAATACAGATTTTTCATTAACAAAAATAATGTCAATACAAAGACCACAAAATACTAGTGTGTGTGTGTGTGTGTGTGCTCTCTGATTGGGGGGGATGTATGCTAATGTATGTGTAAAGAACTAAACTACAACTAATGTATGTGTAAACTAAACTACTACTAAATAAACTACAACACTTCAACATGGAAAAACAATATACTTGAAAAACCTACTTGTGAAAATTAATAGTATAAATCAGAACAATATTATATCTTCATCCACATTGTATACATACATTTCCATTAACATGACATGTTGGCTTAAAATTTCTCCTTTAATAATTTTATGTACCGTCAACCAAACCAACCTAAAATGATTGACAATACGATACATTGGTAAACATCGAAATGATTGCTTTATTTTTGTTATATGACGTGATGCTGCCAGTCAGTCAGTGTTGAATACAGACTTCTCTCATTTGATGTTAATATCCTAGATATTCACCAATTATTGCTCCAGACCAAAGGCCATAAAGCATTTTAATTGCCACTGTCCACCCAACTTTTGCCTTTGTATACATTTATTTGAATCTGAATATCAGCCTGAAAGTGATGCTGTGGAAATGTGCAGTGATCCAGAATGTATCATTAATACGTGTAGTCCTGTGAAAACCATCAAGATGACCAAAGTCAAAAAGCATACTACCGTAATAATAAAAAACCCTGTAAGACTTTCTTCCTTTAAGGACTCACCAAGAATAATTGGACTGCCTAATGAGAACCGAGAAGATTGGGCCAACAATAACAGATTCTGATTGGATTCTGGTGTATTTGGGAGCCAATTCTGGTGGATTTTCCTAATGGATGCGTGAAGGACTTTTTGGTTATTGTGCTATTATTGTAATATTTCAAATGGTAGTTGAACTTGCAGGGGTTCAAGACTGGGCCTTAAGGGCAGCAAAATGGGTAGCATGACATTTCGCCACTTTGCTTTTGAGTTGCACTGGACACAAAGCTCACTTCCCCTCACTGTCATGGGCAGCGGAGGGAAATAATAAGAACTTTTTTATGTGCCCATCTTGGAATGTATTATTAATAGTGCTTTCATGTTTCTTCATGATGCTAATAAAGCAACAAAGCTCTTCCAAATCACCTGAAAAATGAGTCCAAGGACAACGGGCGTTGCATAGAAAAGGCGTGGCTGTCCACTTTGAGAAACGATGGGACTCAACAACCAAGATTAATGGAACTCAGATGGCTTTTAATTAGTGCAGCTGTGCTCATTAATTATCTGCCCGCAACACAAATATTTTTATATTTGGGGAAAGTGTTGATTTATTTGATTTTGTTTGCCGTTGGATCTAGATGAATGAGCCTTCATTTTGAATTGCGGGGGCTTAAAGGAATGGAGGAAAAAGAGAGTCTTGCCCTGTTAGGCAGTCTGTTATTGACATATAAATGTTATCGACGTTGCTGTGCAGTATGACAGCAATCATGAACGTAAAGTGTAACAGTCTGAAATATTCTTAGTAAACCGTGGGATGGAGCATAACGTTTTGATCTTGTTTCATTAAAGGGTTGCATGACAATAATAGCAAACTTGTGCTGTATCTTCTGCACAGCACAGGCTTATTAATGGTCAGTAACCATTGTTTGCAGTAATTGTGAGGCAGAACCAGACCAGAGTTTTTGTGGTCCTATCTCAGTCTTGCCTTGACAAGTATTGACGTCTAGACCTATTCTATTCTTTTCACAATTGGGTGATTAGTAAATGAAAATACAACTTGAACACCTCGAAACACAATTGATGAAACTGCCAGTCTCACCTCAGTGTTTTTCTGAAAAGTTGCTTCATTGTGGTTCAATATCAGAAAATGGCATAATGTTGGTTTTGTTAGAGAATGACAATGTCAATAGATACCACATATTCATGTGACAGTCACCTTGACAATGTGTAACAATCTTCTCTGTCCATAAGTGCCTAGTAAAAATAGCACCTATCCAAATTGTGTGGAATGGTTTAGGGTATTATGTGAACAGCCTAAGAATGCCGCTCCCAGGCTCAGTCATGTGTCATATGTTGCTGCACCAAATGGGTTGACACACTCTGTTGAGATATGCAGTCTTTTTCAATTTGGAGCAATTTTTGACTACTCAAAATTTGACAAAAACAGTCAAAAATCACTGTAAAAGACAACTAAGAATACTCAAAAAAGTTAATTAAGTAATTTGATATCAATAACTTTTTATATGTGGAAGTACCTGTGTAAATTTGACATTTTGGTAAGCAGATGATGACTTTCATCACTAAATGGCCCCGAAATGATCTTAAGACATAGACAAACTACATAGACCATAAAGACATAGACATACTAGACATATCTTACACCCGGAGTGGCTCAGGTCTGTCATCTCTGGGTATAAAGTGGTTCTCAACTGGTTTTTCAGGACCCAAATTTGACCTTGCCAAAGTCAAGTCGCGGTGCATTGTAATAAATAAAAGATATCAACTGTTGTTCTTCATGAGAAAAATCAGCTAAGATGAGAATTAATTGAGAAAGCATGTACTGTAGGTCTCTGACAACTGAAATAGAAAATGTATGATTACTGGCAGTTACATTTTAAAATAATACAAAATAAAACACTATCCTAAACATCACATTTGGTTATTTTAGTGATGTTAGCTTGTAAAACTGGTGTTGCCATATTTGAAGGTCTGGTAAGACCACGTCATCCCTGGAACTACAAGTCTCAATTTTCCGACCATGCCAACATAGCACCATCTCGACCGCTGGCAAGTGCAGAGGAGTAAAAGTGGTGTTAACCTTATCTGGTATGCTAGTGGACAAAGGACCTGTCATAATGTCATCCACGTCATCATTTTATCTTACAATGTTATTACAAAGTAAATGAAGATGGTTGCATTTTGAATGTCCTATTTCAAACAGTTGCAAGATTTTGAAAGACTAGATTGTTTTAAATATTTGACGATATGGTTGCCTTTGCAGCTAATCAAATTAAACGTCATGATCAACAAATAATCTCTCTCTCTGTTCTCTCTCTATTCCCCACCC
>OMLI01018746.1:0-10395 GCA_900302605.1 Rondeletia loricata
GAGTCCGATTCAATCGCTTCTCGTTCACTGAGTGTTCTCGTTCAGTGAACGAGAAGACTCAGTGAACGAGAAGACTCAGTGAACGAGACTCTCGTATCAAAACTCGAAAGGTTCAAAGACTCAGTGAACGAGAACTCGTTCACTGAGTCTTCACTGAGCGAGCGAGTAGCTGGTTGGCTGTCTCGACTAGTCACTCATGACGTCCTCGAGACAATGATTCCTGCTCATTCATTCATTGGTTGTCCCGCTTGTTTTGAGCGACTGCACCAGACGTAGGACTAGCAAAGCAACAGTACGATAGTCAGCCTGAGTCAGCGAGTGGGCGTGTGTGAGCAGTGGGAAAAGCACTCGGACGTTTGACAGACTGATCCGGTACATACCGGACACTAAAAAGAGTCGTTCAAAAAGATTTGTTCGTTCATTTTCGCCCATCACTACTCTCCAGACTCTGTAGGTATATGGCTACAGAGTCGATGCGTTAGCCAGGCTAGTTATTTATGGCCTCCCTCATTCATCAGTGAAATCAGAATAAAGACACAATTTAAGACTTCCAAGTGTCACACAGAATAGCAGGCTACAATAATTATTCATGATCAAACATGCATATCCAGCCATTTTAAGAGGATCATGAAGTGGGGCACTAAAAACCTGCTCACACTAAAAATCAAGTCTTGCACTCATCAAGCTTACATTTAATCACAACACATATGTCAAAGTGCTGTGTCCCTATATTATACAGTATATCAGTGTATGTCATATATATATATGCACGGCAGAGCTGCTCTTTGCCTTTTTTCTACTTGAAGAAAAGGAAGACTCTGGTGTTTTGTGTTTGTTCAGGAACATAGCGTATGAACATGAAAGAAAAGAAAATCATACAGAATTTTAAATAAACCTTCAAATAGAGCTGCTTGATGTTTACTCCCATCTGTTGGATTTGTAGCTGCTAGTTGAACTGATCACTGAAGATGTAGGCTCACACAAGTTGAGAGCATAACCTCAGAGCGCATCACCTCCCGATGCTGATCAGGGTCTAGATTGTACTTAAGATTCTGTGTTTAAAGTCTTGGGGATTAAAGGATGACATACAGGCAAAGGCCCTTTTCATGGGTGAGTGACACTTACTCCGTAGTGTTTTTTGGCCTGCCTAGTTTGAGGAAAATATATTTGGGCCGAGGCTGTGTTAACATCTTGCCTCACTCCTTTCACTCCAACCCCAGCAGTGCAATCACATTGATGGTTGGGTATTGATTATATCTTGGGTGTCTTTATGGGGACATTCTGTACTTGTGTTATTAAGTGGCATTTCATTGGTTTGTGAGGTTTTGTCCGGGGGCAATTTTAAGTACGCTGCTTTGAGAGACTTGGCAGATATGCTTTCCAACTCTTCCCTTTGATTTAACGTTTCTTGTATTTCTTTTTGCCCCTTGTAGTGATGTATCAGTCCCTTTCATTAAAGTTTGGAGTGTCATCTCACTAGATTAACATGGCTGCTCACCCGAATTGCCATGAAGAACTGAATACCTTTTGTTGGAAGCTGGTGGTTCCTCACAAGCCAAAGAGAAGTGGATGAAATTCAAGAGTGTGTTAAGGACTTCTTTTCAAACTTGTCGGACCACTGCTGAGCTTCTAATTTTTATTTTAATCCCTTCATCCAACTCACACAATCCCTAACACTGCCTCCTCATTAGCTACCTGGTGGATGTGTTGGCAGAGTATGTGTGCATACTCCTCTTTCCTCTTTCTACCACCATATGGCTTCAAGTGGTGCTGTGCCATCGACTGCTGCATGTGTCAGTGGACTTGTGAACCTCACGCGTGGCTTGTTTTCATCACCCAAGGGCCACGAGGAAGTCTTACCCAGCCATGCAGCACAGAGGAAGCAGGACACAGGCTAAGGAACATGGCTGGTGTCCATTTTGTACCCTGACAACTTGGATTTGTTTGAATTTATCGTACAATTTTCGGAAGCAATTCACACGTATGTGGATGCTGTGGACTGTTTATTGTTTTCTGTACTGGCAAATAGCATCTTGTAACGGCCCCTGAGGAGGTCCAACCTGTGATCAAGGAAGAGGTTGACCACTGGACAAGCGTTAACATCACCTTTGATTAAGCTACAATTATCTCAGAGTGCTGCTTGTCTTTATTGCTACGAAGAACCTAAGGATTTATAATATCAGATATGTATCATACTGTATCATCCCATCCTTGTATCAAAGTAGAATTTGGCCTATTGAGGAAAAAGTATGGGCTTATGTAAAATCGAATGAAATCACGCTAGGAAGCATTTTTGCAATTTGTTATCAAATTGTCTGTGGTCATACTCCACATTTATATGTCATTAGCTGGGAATGCCTTGGAATGCTGTTTCATTAAAGTGTGCTGCCACATAAAAAAGATTGAGAACCACTGTGAATTGACAGCTGCTTCCAGGCTAATATAGTGGTATGAATTTAAAATGCTCTTCACTAATGTCTAAATCCAAATTGAACCACCAGCTTGGAGCTATAGTGTAAGTATTAGGAGTTCTTGTGTGCATTGAAGAACCTTGGGGTGTCTTTAAGAATCTCTTGGTTAGTGGGGCTCATTGTTGAAAGGAGGGCTGGCTGAGGAGGGTGATTGCCCATGGGAAGAAACGGTTGTGGGGGCGGGTGATATGGGTCAAACAGGTCAAACAGGTGGTTGTCCCAGTGGGCAGGGTCGGCAGAAATCCTCCTTGCCTTTTTCCTTACTCTGGCATTGTGCAGGGCTTTGATTCAGTGCAGCCGACACTCGATTACCCCCTCAGAGGATCGAATGACACGCTTGCCTTGGAGCAGTAGGAGGCAGACTCAGATCAGACTGTGATGGATGATGTGAGGATCCTTGCTATGATGGATCTATAGAACTGGACCAGGATTGGTTGTGACACATTGAGCTACCGAAGCTGATGCTGGAATAACATCCTCTGCTGTGCCTTCTTGGTCAGATTGGAGATGTTCTCATCCCATTTGAAGGTGATGCAGATTGTAGTCCCAAGAAATGTGAACAGCTCCACTGCATTCACAGTAGCGCCATTGATAAGCAGACGGAGATGATCCTCTGAGTTCTTGTGTAAATCACTCCTCATCTCCACTGTCTTGAGAGTCTTACGTTGTTGTTGGCACACAAAAATGCCAGTCTGGCCTCCTCTCTGCATAAGGTGGTCTCAATGGCGTCATCTGCAAACTTCAGCAGCTTGAATAAGGGACCGCTAGAGGTGCTGTACAAGGAGGAGAGCAGAAAGGAGAGCACACAGATATGAGACCCAGATAGCAGGGAGTCCATCCTCACATACTCTCTCTCCCTGCCCATGATCCATTGACAGATGGGGGGTGCTATGTTTAGCACAGATGAGGGGTGCTTCAAAGAACCTTGGAGCATCCTGGATATCCAAAGGGACCTGTAAGAAACAGTCTGAAAGAATTTGCATATATGTACCAGCCCACTTTGTATAGTGGTTCTTTCTATTACTATTTGGAAGCCATTTTTAGTATGCATGTGTTGGTTATGTTAGGTTGAATATTATGGGTGTATTTGCACAGATTACATCTGGGCAAAGGAAAATGGTAAAGACTTTATTGTGCAGGGGGCTTATGAGTGTGCTTGATAAAAATTTGAAGCTTAAGTATACCATTGTTGGCTATATAGCATTGATAGATTATCACTGACTGCCATAAACAGAAACAATATTCATATATATTCAATATTGCACAGTGATGCCTTGACTTGTTCATCATAATTTTTGGGTCGATTAAGTTCCTTGAGCATCCCTTATAGGCTGAAGAAAATGTAACAGCTCATAGAGGGACCTATGAGGGTTCCTCCACTGTTTTTAAAACAATTTTAAAGTTCTCCAAGTAAGCTTTTCTTGCAGCACAAAGCAAAAGTTCCTTTTGCAACTTTTCCAAGAGATTCCTGGAGTTCGTCCAAGAGGCTCTGCCAAGTGCAGTAGCATTCTGGGTAACTAAAAGAGGCTTCAATATTGTATCATTCAATATTTTGAGTTTACAGGCTAATGTGAGTATGATGCACAATTTGCACATCATGCATATTTGCTGTAAATTCACATTTCCTCATGTTCCCAAATCCTTCTCATTGTTATATATTGATATTTTTATTTATTATTTTTCCACTTTTGTCATACTGAATATAATTCACATTTTCTGCATATTACATTTGACATAATCTGCATTCATTCTCTCATTGTCTCAGTAAGTTCTACTGCTGTTTTTTGCACACCCTAATTTTCCCATAATTTCCACTTTACCTTATCTTAAGTATTGTTTTGAATGAAATCTCAAATACAATGATTTAATGTGCTTAGAAAGAGTAACAAGTGTCTTGTTGTGTCTCATCCTTTCCAGACAACATCAAAGGGAACACAACACATCCTCTAGAGCCAATCTGAGCATGCAAAGCAGAAGTGTGACAAAAAATCAATATCTGAGACAGCTTCCACCAGAAAACATAGACACGCATGCATGCCCAAACATTTGCACACACACGCACACGCACAAGCACACACACACACACACACACGCACATGCACACACACACGCACACACACAATGCACAAGGTACTATTTAGCACAGCCTGGGCTGCTCAGGTGTGATAGTCAAGTTCACCCCTGCATCGAACAGCCTAAAGTGCTCCAAATGGTACAAGCACCATCCACAGACATGTTTGTATTTGACCAAACACACTGTTTTTGTATATAGTATATATAGGATAAATAAAAATGATTTTGATGCATCTTATTAATTTGGAGAAAATCACACATCATTATGAATCATAACTGGTTTTGGATTGGTTTTAGTTGGAGTTACAAAACTTCTGCTGGAGAATCTTTCATAAATGAGGCCAGCTGTATGTTTGACATCATTGGGAGAGAGGCAGATGGGCTTTTTCTAAGAACAAACTTGAGCGTTCCCATCGCTGTACTACAGCTAAGGCAGGTAGTGGAGAGGTTCCCCAGAGTGATCTGCATGATTGGAGCAGGGTGATGTCAGTCTCTGTGGAAGACAGAGCAGGATGAGCTCAACGTTATTGGCTTTGCCTTCTCCTCTCAATGCAGTTGAATGTCAAAATAATAAAGGTCAAATTTGAGAGATGGAAATATTATGAAAAGGTCTAAAGCATGCTCAGAGATTTTATCACCAGCCTCTTGGGACCGAACATTTGACTGACTGGACAGTACTGCCACAGTGAGTGGCTCTATTTGACTGCACAATAAATTAGGCAGTATTATCTAGAATCACAGTCTACTGTCAGCTTTCAATTAACCGTTGACATCATCCCACGCCAGCATCAAAATAAACATACAACACAGTCTACATGTATTGATACAATGCAAGAAATGAGACATTGCCTTTGTGAAAATCTGCGAAAATAGTAAAGATAATGAATTAATTCCCATTACTATACTTGCACATTATATAACAATGCATCACTCTGAGGCACAGCCAAATGTCCCCATTCTGTTCACCGGTAAGTTGTTGTTCATTCCCAGAGTAGTGAGAATATGGTTTGTTATGTCATTATGCAGAAATTGGTTTTCTATTCAGGAGGCTCAGCTATTTGCTGCTCCACTTACCCTGACAGTAACAAAGTGAAACTTTAATCTCCCCTCAGTGTCAACAGCAGCTGATAGCAATTAAGGAGAAAGCCTGGATACTAAAGTGGTGCATTTGATTCAAAGAGTTCATCCACCACATCCCTCATTGCTAATTTTAAACGACTTCTGCTTATGTTTGCACTGCGGCCCCTGTCCGAGCCAAAATTTATCTTTTGCCTCAATTTAATGAAGTGGCCATGTGAATTAAATAATGATGTGTGCCTGTATATAATGGACAGGCACCAAAGAAGACACGAATACATAAAATATTAGTCATTGTTTATTTTCAATGCGTATTCTAGTCTCGCATTAGGTGACCACCACATACAGTATTTAAACAACACGAGTGAGATGTTGTAATTTCTGTAAATTGAATCTGCATGGAACTGGAGCACAAAACTATCAGGGTTGCTTGAATATAGTGAGAGCACTATGCCGTTTGGCCCATTGGCACTTAGGTGTAATGCAGCACACAAAGCACCTGCTCTGTGAGAGTGAGGGGCTTTCTGCACTGGGAGCTCGCCCACTGCTCATGGTGTGCAAAAGCAGGCCTTGGTTCGTTTAGGCAGAGTCAGATGCTCTACTTTTAGTGTATGATTATCATAACCATTTGTTTTTACATTCAAACAGCAAGCAGGGCTGCTGAATGGTCATGATGTTGCGTGAAATTGCCTTTGGGCACTGGTCTTAGGCCAGTTTTAAGCATCCCCCCCCCCAAACAATGTTTTTATGTTAGTGTATGAAAAGTGTATGCTAATCTGAGGAGGATGCCTGGGGACAATCTTGCCTCAGAGTAATTTGAAATTAATTCTCATTTTGTGGGAATCAGGTTCTAAAGGGATATCTGTCATATGTCAAAAGCATGTTCATCATCATCACAAGCTGTTTAAAGCAGTGTATCCAAATTATTCTGATGTATGCTCTGAGCGAGGACAATGAATGCTGTCCATTACAAATGACTGATTACCTGCCTAAAATTGTAAGCAGTAAGGTAATCCCCTGCAATACTCAAACTTAGTGACACAATGTGATTGCCTTCAGTTACGTTTTGACCACGTTCTCTCCAAAATACAGTGAATATCTAACCAAACAAACAAACAGACTTTGCAGACTGTAATTTGAATAGTGTTGTTATTGTCATTACAGCTGCTATATAAACCTTTATTCCAAGACCTTATCTGTAGAAAGATGTTATTGTCTATCAAATGCCTAAATGCCTTTTTCCTTTCTAACATGCTTTTGATTAATCCAACAAGTCTGTTTTGTTTTGTTTGGAAATGATCTGTAATCTGATTAATTGTTTCTTTTAGAGTACCTGTAATGGAATACAGTTACTGTTTTTGTAATAACATTACTATAATCCTGTTACATGTATGTGAATCCTGTTACAAGTCGGAGTAATGGCAGGGACATGAAGAAACACAGCCTAGCCTAGACGATTAGCCTATGCTCTGTTGAAGGTAAACATTCTGCTGGGGTAAAATGAGATTACTAAGTAGTAAGGATAAACTATGTTTACCCATCCATGCTGTCCATATGCAAGTTGAGTGAAGCATTTGAGCCGTATTGCAGGTTACGATCTGTCAGTTGTCTGAATTACAGATGCAAATATAGTCAGCTATTTTGCATGATAATTTGCACAGAGAGAAATATTGCACCTATACCTTGGATCCCAACATTATCATCATTAAGTCATTAAGTCCATGCCCCCTGTCTCAACAGGATGCCAACCAAAGCAAACAACATGCAAGATAAATGTGGCACCAGACAGTCACTAAAAGCTCTTAAATGATGCAACACGATATTTCTATGCCAAATTATGACTTTGGGGAGCTGTCTTTGGACCTAAGTTGATCTTAGGACATTTGCAAATGTTACGCTTAAATGTCTTCATATCATAGGGCAAAATTTGAATTAGAAATTAGACATTTGAGAGTGAGGTGTCAATTAGGGACCCATATTGTGGAGATAGTCCAGATGGGATGGATGCACAAAACTGGGCATCTAAATATCTATGCATCCCCACATAGATTCATTCAATCATGATATTGTAATGGGAATGATTTGTGTTACAATGAATTCAAGTAGAGTCTTGAGACTGAAATGCAATTTGAAGTGTAATTGGAAAACAAAACACAGGGAGGGTGTTGCAGTAATTGATATTTTCATAGTCAAATGAACATTATAGTCAACATATTACTGGGTTATGATTCGCAGTGCGATTCATTAATCTTAAATTGATATCAGTTAACATTAGTCCGTTACAAGGCTATCTGATTTTACACAATCAGTGGAACAACAAGTGTTTTACTACTCTATTCACAATCTCACAGGCTAAAAGCTAAAGCACAAATTTAGGGTGAGATTAATGCAGTATAAATATAAAATATTCTGTAAAATATCTCTCTCACCAACTGACTGCTAGGTGAACAGGTGACAATGCCTCTCTGCACTATAAAGAAGTTATGCTTCAGTCCTTAATTAGTAGGACTCCTTTAATTACGATAACATTACAATACAATAACTCTAATTACAGGAAGGCGGACCCCTCATGTGGGGTTCATTCCACTTAACAAAGCCTTTCAAAGCCTTTAAAGGGTTCCCTGTTCTTGGAGCCTGGGCCACACGGCAAGACCGTAACGGCATTGGAAATGCCACCAACACTGCTAAATGGACAAGTAGTTAACTACTGAGCGTTTCTTAAGGCATATTCACATTTCAAGTATGTGGTGGAGAAAATATCTCTCCGCAGTCTTTCTCTGTGTCATCATTTCCTATGAATACACATCTAATTACAGTTCACTATATGAAGGTGACTCTATTCCATTATTGTGTTTTCCATACCATTATTTTATGTTTTCCCTTGCTGAGGCACGCTGACGCTGAGGGAATGTGCAGGGCATCTGAAGTGAAGCACTTCAGTGACTCTGGCCTCTAACCTGACTTCATTAATACATTTCAAACTAAGCTAGTGTAGCTTGGACAAGCACGTACTGGATAAGACTGAAAATACCACCAACAAACACCTTATGATACCAAATAAAGGACAGTACGGTAGATCTGAAAATCAACACTTCTGCTTTTGAATGCAGTTTGCTTATTAAAGGTATTCTGGCGCCTTAATATTCTTGCCCCCAAATGCAGCAGAGTGCATTAAAAGGCTTTAACAGCAAAGAAACTTTCACAAATTACTAGTTTATGCACGCTCATTAATCCAGATCATGTCCCTTTATTAGGTCCCTTCTAACCATCTTTCTCCAAGTTTGCTTTTCCTTTTCTAATCTATATTCAATGCGTATCACAGGTAATCTGTGGCCAAGGGCCTGTGAAGATAAGAATCCAGTTCACAGTGGGGTTTTTTTTTATTGTTGTTCCAAATAGGTGTGGTGGGCCACAGTGGTGTTCATCTTGGCAGGAGGAGGATGCCGTTAAGTCAGATGTTTAATACCAAGGGTTATCTGTGTGTGTGTGTGTGTGTGTGTGTGTGTGTGTGTGTGTGTGTGTGTGCGCGCGTGCGTGGTGTGTGTGCGTGAGTGTGCCTGCCTACGGGGCTGCTGTCTTTAATAATGAAATGCTGCATGTGGCAAAGAAGCATCCAGAGGGAAATCAGAGCTGTTTTTCATTAGGATCAGGTTTCACTGAGTGCACCTTCTCCTCATTTTGTTTAGAGACACAAAAACATGAGGATACATCCTCATCAAAAAGGCATACTGTGTATCATTACCAGGAAACACCTCTGCCTTCTGTTTAGTGAAGCAATATATGCCATAGGGATGAATAATTCAATTTTCACGAACACAGTTTACTTATAGCGAAAAACTGACAAGGTACAATCCTTGAAGACAAGTCCCCTTTGTTGAGAAACAAAACAGCACCCAGAACATTTTATATACAAAATTTGGTCACTCAATAAGGGCTGTGTGCCTTAGTTTACTTATTTATCTATTTATTTATTTACTTTTCCAATGTCTTTCCTACTTCAAGACACAAGCATTGGTAAAATGTCAGGCGCAGTGGTAGTCATTATAGAAGTCCTCCAGCATGCATCGACCCTCATTTGAATGTATACTCATTTAATGTACAACTGAATTGGTATTGGCATTTAACTGTCTCTCAAACAGTTGGTTCCATTATCATAATATGTCAGCACCCTATGGCAGAAAATGTACCAGAATTTTTATTCCAAATTATTTGTCTCCAACTAAGAAGCCACAATTAAGCAAGCACCTTCTGTAGTGCAGAACGCTCCTATAAAGCCATGCTATCCTATGCTTCTGCATCCTCATAAGTCACTGAGGCATGTTTATGTTTTGCAAGTGACCCCTACTCATGACTTTGACACGCTCATCATCTCAGCTAGTGAACTGGCCTGCCTCCTGCGGTTAAAGGGAGCTCTGACGCTGTGCTCAGTATCAAAAGGCTCAGTGGGGGTTCAGGATGACTGGCTCTGTTTTGAGTCTGGAAAGGAAGGCAGTCTGTTGGATGCCGTCAGACGTCTCCCTGAAAATCTGTTTATACCCCCTCCCCATTGTGCGAATTATGGGGGGTTTGCCCCCCCTAGAAGAGCCTTAAGCCCCCCTAAATAGGCAGAAATTAATCTTTGGGGGGGGTTCAAAATCGGTATGATAGACTCATTTAACATCATTGTCTCTAACACCCCTCAAGCGGGCTATACCATTATTCTTGACACGTTCTTGCTGCTGCAATTACAACACCCAACCTGTGGAGGCGCTGCACAGAACCGTATGGTGTTTTT
>OMLI01018748.1:0-11571 GCA_900302605.1 Rondeletia loricata
GTGGACACATGCTAAACTGTGCAAATTCCCCTAACAGCAACAAAGAATTTGAGGTTACGATCTTCAACCTTGGATGTTTTCCCCTCAGCCGATATGCCACAATGAGCGCCGAGGCATGTTTGAGAGGAACTCTAAAACATAATATTATACCTAACATGGTATTTACCGAGAGTGTAGGTGACTTACGCCATCTGTTTATGAAGCAACAGGCTGAGGCAGATGCTCTGCCAGTAAAAAGGCACAAGGTCCCAGGGCTTATCTTGGTAGAGGTGTGCTGCTGCTCCTCAGCTCCAGCGAGGTGGAACGATAAACATAATTAAATTGAGTTGGATTACACAAAATGGATCGGATCAGTTGGGAAGGCGGAGAAGCTAATCCGGCGCAATCCTCTCTATAGAGGTGCCAACCACACAAAACGATATAAATAAAGAAGAGGAAAAGGGAGGCGGTGGCTGTCGGAGGGAGATTAAGGTGGGGACACAGAAAGGACCCCTTCAAGTGAAAATAAGCAAACTGCTCCAAAGTCAAACACTCACTGCAATAACGCAGGTTCACCTCATCGAAGCCAGGGAACAATTACAAAGGAGAAATCGAGCGATAACGCAGCGAGTTAAGTGTGATTATCCAATATACTGAGCAGAAGCATAGTCGTATTCAAATCTAAGTGCAGAAAATAGAGCAGCTGGGTTGAACATCTCATTCTCTACTGATTCAGCCAAGGGACTTTTTTGAAGCATTTTCCAGCATGAGAGGACTTGTTGTTAGTGTATGTGTGTGGAGCGGCGGCTGGCTTTCAAATGCTACCATAGTGTCAAAAATGAATGAGCAATGAATTTACACCACTCAATCACACTTGTCTTTCATCACAGCAATAATGACAGTGACTTTATCATATGAGATGTGCCACTCCTTTCAGCTATTCACATGAGAGTAAATACACGCAACGCGCATACGGAAATGAGACTGAGAAGCTGAGGTAGTATGGTATGAAAGCAGGGGTCAACAGCAGCCTGGGTTTTTCTATCATAGTTTAATCATACTTTTTTTATTTGTCAGTAACACATCTACAACAGTACTTCCCATTATCACTTTATTTATTTATTTTTTATTTCAATTCCCATTCCTACATTTTTTCTTCCAGACAGATTGCATTTTCCTTTTGTAACCGACTTTGGTACAATCCCTTACAAATAACTTTTCCCTGGGGAAAGGAGCGCTTACTTTCTCTACAGCCCTCCCAACCCACTCCTACCCGTTCTCTCTATTTTCTCTCCCCTTGTCTCTCACCCTTAGGTACAGTAGACAGATGGATACAGTCTGGGGCTTTCTCCTGCTTTCATACTAATCCATTGTAATCCTAGTCTGTCTGCGTGCTGTCTTGGGCAGTGCTGCGCAAAGCATTATCATCCAATAAAATGATGATTAATGGATCCATAAGTGATGCAGGAAAGCCTGAAGCAGAGCGCTCTCTTGCTCTGTTTTGCTATACGGTGAAGGCGACAATTTGTGCATTGTTGAGGTGAGGATGGGGCTGAGCTCGTCTCGGAGTCCGTCCAGCAATTAAAGGTCTGTGCTGACTGGTTCTGAAGACCTCGCTGCTCACACCTTTAAATGATCTCATTACCAGAGATCCAGAATACTCCTGCCCTTTCTAAACAAGTGCTGTTTGCATTATTTAAGACGCCTTGGCTGGATGCTTTAAATGAGAGGCTCCTCTTGGACAGCCGTCCTAGCAGACAGCTCAAGGCAGGCCCTCAGCAATGTATGTATGCAGGTGGAGGAAAATGCACATCTTCGTGGCATTTGAAATATGAATACAGCATTTATTCTGGAGAAGCATGTTTTACATGGTAATTTGACAACCTGAACACTAAATCAGCAAGCTACGCCCAAGGCTAGCTTTCTGGCAGGTAGGGTCCATGTCCCATGCAATATGGTGATAAGATTGCTTGTACGATGATGGCATCTAAGAGAAGACCAGCAAGCCGCCAACTGGAGAGGTGTAAATGTAACACTGGTTTGAACAGAAAGTGGGTCCAGGAAAGGTTATGGAGGGACACATACAAAGCTGATATATTTCAATTCAAAACAGCTGTCAATCGCACAGCTTAGCCTCTCTAGTAGTAAGCTGAATGGCTCGGGATACTCAACATTAACTAAAGCTTTCCAATGCTTTTCCTTCACCAGGTCAGACGCTTTCACTGTAAAGCGAGAGGCCAGAAAAGGAATAAAGCAGGGAAATAGGGCCCATTTAATTTTTTCATGTTTGCTTGTATTAGAGTCACTTTCTTTCTACATCAATTATGCCCATCCAGGTGAGACAGGAAGTAACTAAACATGGCTTTCTACCAGCACTGTTGTGATATACAGTATAAGTCATTACGTCTCACTGATAACTAACTGTGTATGTTGTCTACACGCAGGGTGGCAACACGGATGACTCATGTTAATAATTACGGCAATTCCAGGTTCGGCATTTTATCTGCATCAAACCCCGAGTATGTCACAACCACTGTATCCGGGTGAGAGCACATTTAAATTAGAGCATCGTCAACTCATTATTACCGCAATAATGAGTGAGAACATGCGTCCCACATTAGCAGTGAAATCAATGCAGGCACGTTACTCATCACGTCTGTGAACGACGTGCCATTAGGTTTTATAGCCGGGGTCTGCCTGTGTTAGTGTGGCCTACATTTCACCTCTGGATTCCAGGGGGAACTGCTGGAAAGGGGAGACAGAGCTCTGCAAACACCTCTTCGCCACAGCACCACTCAGCAGCCTCGCACTACTTGTCTGAATGCAAAGCGCTTTTCTAGGGCTCTATGTCTGCCCTCTTACAGTTCACTCGCAAATTCACTACATCCGTAGGTCAAATCGCAGAGCCGCAGAGCTCTCGGTCTCAGACAGGTTCAGCGTTGTGGCTGCACCGCTATCTCGCTGTGTGGCTCAGCGTGTCGGCCAGCCACAGATCCACAGATCATTATCGCTATCAAGCACTGTTTTCCCAACAAAACGATATCTCTGCCTTTGATCCTATGCCAAGGCTTATTTTTGTTCACTTCTGGGCATTCAAACCCGAGACTGCACTCACTTGGGGCAAATCTCAAGCATGGCTAAAAATATCCCTCTCTTCTGTTGATGAGATGGAAACGTATGAATTAACTATGGGGCGTCACATCTGAAAAAAGGATCCTTTTTCCACACCTGTTCAATCAAAAATGTATGGTAGGGGATGATTTGCTTGAAGGTTTTTTTCCCTTTGCGGGCTAACCCAAGCTAGCTGAGGTCAGTAAGGTAATGCAAACATTGTGCTTGGTTCCTGCTGTGGAACATCCAATTATAAACTGGAAGAGATGGAGCTTATGTGCAGCACTAGGGTTACGACCTCCAAACTGGGCCAGAGGTCCTGAAACATTCAGACTGGGCTGCATGCTGTTCTGGATCCACATGCAGAAGAAACAGAATAAGTCCGGTACAGCATATGATTGTACATTTTTTATTTGTTATTGCTTGTAACTACCTCTCTAGGAAATAACTGCAAAGACAGTATTGATTTCTGTGTCGAGCAATGTGAATTCTACTATAATAATAACAATAATTATAGTTCTGCAAAAATGATGTTTTTCACATGCTGTGGTTGTCAAACTGAAAGAAGTTATTTCACTCTGAAAGCAAACAGCATTACAAATGGAATAAAGCCACACCAAGTTAACAAATCATACAGATGCAATAGAATTTCTTACTTCTGTGTCATACTTAATGCATCCAAATTCATTACCATCTAGGTTAGCACTGATTTCCAAGTGATGGATGCACTTCATGAATTACTGCCACAGAAGGTGTTACAGTACCTAGAAGCCACTCATTAGTATGCTACTGAGGAATCTTCATTTCTGGATGTAGGCTGCTGGTCCTACTTGTCTCTTGTTTTGGCTTAAGATATTTCTACAGCTCCACGTGTGGCTGTTCCACTTGTGAAAGTGAGTGCCACTGAAGTGTGTGACGGTCTGAAGCTTGTCGTACGGGCAGAGATGTGGTTCTTGTGGGAAAAGAGTTGCAAATGGCCCAAACGTATCAAAGCAGCATGCCCGGTCTCCAAGCTTTGAACACAATGGTCCCCTAATTTCTACTGAATGGAAGTCTCTCCAGACCTGGAGTAATCTCATATTCACTGTTTGCATGCAGACTCTAGTTATTCTAGCTTGGTTTGCATCCCCTGCCAATTGCATAATCAAGTCCAGAGCTCATCAGCAAGATGGCAGAAGAAGTGCTCTATTAAGCTGCATCGCCTGCCATCTGTTGTGTAAGAGAGAGATAACAGTATTTACAGTTTTGGAGTTGTGGCATACTGTTTTGGCCAGATTTTGTGCATCATGGAGTTGTGCTTGCTTCATAAAATGTCATGGATTAATTCTGCCGCATGTGGTGCATGCAGCCTTTGCCCCACCAGAAATATCACAAACTTAAGTACGTTTATTGGAACTGGTATATCAGTGGCTTGTGTTATAAAACTGTATGTAAAACTGCATGATTTGAATGTAAAATATAGGAGGGAAATCCATTCCAAAATTCTCCATCTTTTTTTGGAGGGGGTTTCTCTTGGCTCAGAGGTATTCTATGATTTTTATTCCTCGTTTCCATTGAGGGAAATGGCCAATATGTGCTATAACTGCAGAATACATACAGTGTGGATAAAGGACTTTAAGAAGCACTCTCTCAAGGAAGTGGGTACTAAGTGTCTTTCAACTGGCATTAAGTATTCAGTACTCAAATCTTTCTATCGGTGAGGGAAATATGCGTTCTGAGAAAAAGACTAACCCAGTTTCGAACATCGAAACCAGCTGATAACAAAAAGTGCTGAGTAAAATACAGCCTTATCTCCCTTACGTACTAGAATGAATTTACCTTACGTGAAACAGCTGACTGAAAGATATTCAGAACTGCTATTCTGCCTCTGCAATAGCCTAACTCAGTCCTTTCATACAAGACTCAAATCTGCAACTGCAGGGATCTCGCTCCTCACTGTCTAACTGATATCTTCCAGGCCATGACATCCATAAATCCAACAAACATAGAAGGAGTAGAAGAAAATGAATGTAAAAGCCTCTGCCTCAGCCCACAAAATATTTCACTTTATATGTCACTCAATTAAAAGGCGAGAATATGAAGATTAAAATAGGAATAGGTGGGGATACCACAAATTACATTCTCTCCACTGAAACATATGCTGGCTCTTAAGGTGACTGCACCTTGTGCCTTGATTGCTATTGCTACACAACAAACCAAAATATTTAGACCAGTACAGAATAATTATTTTTCCAGTAGCTATCTGAGGACAAACTTTTTCATGTCAAGGACCGCCAAATCAATCAAAATTCAAAATAATTCAATAATTTTGACCATAGATTTTGTCCCAAGAAACCATCTGAGAAGAAAAAGATGTTTGCAGGAATTGCATCTTCATGGATGGAGAAGGAGCAGGTCAAAAAAAGTCATTCTTATACATTCAGTCATTACACTAACCTCTAGTGAGTGAAAGAATAGTGAAATTAAATTATTCCTAATTTTGCTGGGGACCCACTGGAACCCCCTCAAGGGCCCCTGGAGGTCCCAAGACACCAGTTTGGGAACCAGTGACTAGGAGTGCATGAGACAGCATAGATCGAACAAAAGGTGGTTTGTTTCAGGAATTGCTTCTGGGGGTCAATGGAATTAGTTACAATGCAGCACATTTTAAGAGTAACTGTTTACAGTAGACTGAACTGCCGTGTCTGTTACCTTTAAAGCCAACAACATTCTGCTAGACTCTAGACAAAGCCCATGAGTGGTACTTGAAGGATGCACTTGGATGCTATTCCTGTGCACTTCCCACACGAGGAGATCAACAGGGCTGCGTCTGAGAAGTGTTTGCAAAATTCAGAGAGCTTCAAAGCAGCAGGCTGAGCAACGGATTAATTAAAGCATCAGCAAGTTGCTTTGGAAAGCGCTGCTCTATCCATTCAAATTCCATTTCAGTCAGCTTCTTCAAAGGGGGAAGCAAACGCACATTTGAATAAGACTGTGATGATTCCACCACTAACATCATAGCTTAGTCTTGCACAGTATACAGATGACTGCAGCCTACAAACTGGGATACAGTAGCCTGGTTCAGTCCTGGGACGCCCTGGGACCCTTGACGGGGGGGTCTAGGGGGTCCGCCCGCAAAATGAGGAATAGTTTTATTTCACTTTAGTTTCACTCACTAGAGGTTAGCACAATGACAGAATGTATGAGAACGATTTGTTTGGAGGTTTCACTGCCCCCTCCCTCCAGTAATTGCATGATTCCATGATTCCACTATTATTCCATTAGAGGATAAGAGTGAGAAAATGATATATGAGTTTTCACCCTCCCCTCTGTTATCTCCACACCTACAGCATCAACATTTGTCCAGTTGTCCATTCAGATGGGAGGGGGGGGGGTGTCTAGCAGACAGAATCTGATCAGTTTGGGGGTCTGTGGCCCAATGTCTGTCCATTTGAGATGAAAAAGTTTAGGAATCCCTGGCCTAGTTAATCAGACAGGTGCAGTCTGGTTTCAGTGGACTACAACAGGCTGGCTGTGGCACCTTTGTTGCATAAATATGTAACAACTTGACAAAAACAGTCATGATGCAAAAAGGACCACATTATTTTACAGTACACCCATAAACCTCTTATATAGGCTAATATATAACTTGTAGTAGGTGGACTAGTTTCATATAAAGTAGGCCAAGTACAGTATAAGCCCCTTTTACATTGTAGCCCATCACCAAGCGTTTGCCAAGGAAACCCTCAAACTTGAAACCTGAAAAGTGTATATATATATATGTGCTTATGAGCCACACAGACCCCTGTCTCCAAACAGGCCTGGGGTCTGGTAGTGCAGCAGTTTGCCTCGGTATATCAACACGGGCATTTACCTTGATCCAGTAACCGCAAGGAGTGCTGAAAAGACGGATCCAGCGTGTCCTTCTCTGCCATAAGCTCCGGCAAGTACTTCTCGCTCCCCATCTCGTCCTGGGCTTCCGGCTCCACGCAGATGACTCGGTTACAATACAATTCAAGACGATGAAACTTGCTCGAGCCCCTCCAAGTTACGGCACCGGCAAATATGTATTTCAAGGAAAATCGCGGGCAATAATGTCACTCGCGGTCGCTACAAGAGCGTTTCTCAGTCCGTCTCAGTCAGCACTGCTGCACACAACGACCGGTTAGATCTGAGCAGGAGGTTTGATCCCATCGGAGGACTTGTGTTCAGCCTGCAGAGCCCCGCTATGCATCACAGCCGGGCTGAAGTGTCCTCTCCTCTCTGGGTGGACAGACTGAAGTGTCCTCTCCTCTCTAGGTGGACCGGGCTGAAGTGTCCTCTCCTCTCTGGGTGGACCGGGCTGAAGTGTCCTCTCCTCTCTGGGTGGACAGACTGAAGTGTCCTCTCCTCTCTGGGTGGACCGGCTCTTTGAAGCTCCCTCCGTTGTATCCGCTGGTAAACTAAAGGCTCAGTCCCAGCTGCTCCTGTCGGTGGAAGGGGCGGTGCGCCGCGCCGGAGCTGTCCGCGGTGCTGAATCCGCCCATCATCATACTATTATCATAAACTCAACATAAACAGGGGCGTCAATTCAAAGCACCTGCATCTAATATCATTTCCTGTATGTAATGTTGATAACACCAACACTACAGCAGCTCCTCTCACTGGATAGCCCCCTCCTCTCTGGTTGAAGGTGTGCTAATCAGTCAAATTGGCTGTGTGTAGTGTTTGGTTTGGGTGAAACCCTGCAGACCACTGCCCTAAGCTGTGGCAAAGTCCTTGCATCTAATATCATTTGCCACCAAAACTTCCAAACCTGCTTATAAGGATAGCCTATATTTCTGGGGACAAAGTGGAGCAATGACTGATGGCTGACAACATATGTGATGAATTAGTCAAAGTAGGTCACCAAACTATCATCTTAGAGGGAACATTGGTCCTGAATGCTCCACTGATGTCACTTTTTTCTTTGTAGCTTCCAAATAGATTTCTGCTCATATTTGCTTGATGTTTGCTCTCCAATATAATGAAAAAAACTACAACATCAAATTTGTACTCACTTAGGCTAAAGTATGGCAAGTGCCACCCCTTGCCAAACCCAATTGACCCCCATGACTGAAATGTTTAAAATGTCAGTGTATATATAACAGTATCTGATTCCCTGGTTGAAGTAGGTCCAGGTCTATTATTAGATCTGTTATCCTTGTGAAAAAGAAGTGTATGATAACTGTAAACTCACCACAGACACATTATAAGCCCTCTATGAATATTATAGTGATTTTTTGTTAAGGCATATACAGTACTTTTATATGGATTTTTTTCAATGTTGTTTCACATGTAATTCGATTAGAAATACTAATCAATATAATATATATATAAAGTATTCTCGATTTGATATTGACTATGAAGGTGTAGGCTTAGAAATGACCTCAGAAAATTGCTGGAATGAGCTTTTCAGAGGTCATACTGACTATGTGAAAATAGCATGGCCTGTCATCTCTTATGGGTGACCCCGTCTTGATGTGTAAAGCCTAATGGGAGACGTAGGGTATTTTCCTGGGTGAATTTGTTGACTTTCTTAATCTTTTTTCCCGGTTTCAACATGTGGGCGAGTTCAGCATACAAATGCATATATTAAGCGGGCTTATTCTTTTGAATCCCTGTTTAGATGATGCATATCACTAGGTCTACAGTTCAGCAAAGAGTCAGTACAGCCACAGGAACATCTCAAGAGGCTGCAAAAGTGTCATCTTTACTCATTTAAGCAATTGATAAGCACTGTACGACTCCTCGGGTTCCTTTTACTTGTTAAGACAACCTGTCAATAGTTCAGAGGAAATCCATTCACCTTCTCATAGGTCAAGCACACTTTTCTCCTGGGAGTGTCTATGAATTAATCAAATAAGAAAACCTTCTTTAGAAACCATTTGCATCCATAATAAGCTCTGGTCATCATTCGAGCAAAACTTTGCGTGCCTCCTGTTCTATAACAACAGTTGTGTGATAAGGCAGTGACAATAGTGTCTTTAAAAGTCATAAATACACAACAGATATCTAACAATACAGCTGCAAATCTGCTTTATCAGACACCATGAGTCCTGCAGTTCCTGGAAAGTGAATGAAGGTGTTTAACAGCAGGGAAAAACAGGATTCGTATACAAGCTGAACCGTCATATTTGTTAGGAAATGTGGGCAAAAGATAAGAATTCTGTCGATATTTGTGGACGATGCTGAGGTAGCCTAAGGTGGGCGGCTATCTGTAGGCTGATCAGCACTGGTTATATAATTGAGATGGTTCATTTTTTTCCATTCTATTTCAATAACTTGGAGAAAATGTGACCCAGAGGCTAAAACCAAGACGGGTTTAGGTATATTTATCAACGCTGTATCCTCCATGAACTTTGGAGTGTGCTATTGGTTACTTTTATGGCTTGATTTGTGTTCTGGAATAACAGCTCCAGGCATTAAATTATGTTTTATATCTATAGTGTAGATGGAAAATAAATGGATGGAAATATACTCCTTTGGTTTGGTGAGGTATTTGTTATGACCAAAAGGTCTAATAGTGATCCAAATGCAAGAGGGGAGATGAATGCTCTCTTCACTTAATAAAATGCATTCATTATAACCTTTTCAAATGGTTCGCCTGGTAACAGCGCAGTGGTTTTTATACCGAAATGGAATAACATTCATGAGATTTTTGCAGATACGTGTTACATTTGCATTCTACTTATTAATTGAACTTCCTGTCTTAAGTATGTTGGAGATTTTTTAACAGATTCTTTCCAGACACCTGTTTATGAGTGATTCTCTGCAAAGAGAAATGCATTATGAAGCAGCTTACTATTTAATCTCTCTGAGAGACCATTAAAAACCAGCTCAAATGCACTAATCTCCCATTCAGAAGAGTGACTTATTTATAGATACGCGTGCCATCTGTTGCTCCTCGTCTTCATAAACAAAGCCTCGCATTGTCGTCCACGTTTGAGTCAAAGTCGGAGGCCTACTCATCATCCTCACGACGGTTGTTTTGTCATGCCGGTTTCACAGGGAATTCACCAAGTGATTGCAGTTACAATGAAAATAATCACGTTTTGTGAGCCAACATTTTTATACAAGTCGCAGCACAGGGGCAGCAGAGTCGGTGTAAACAAAGCTATGAGAAATGTTCTGTTAGATGGGTGTAAAGAATGAAGAACAGCGGGCTATTACATTGGCATTGTGATCATTGGAGAATAGCTGGCCCCAGTCTGTCCTAACTGTCCTCACAGCCAGTCCCGGCCCACTAAATATGATGTTGACTACACCTAGAACTAAAGACAGCTTGCACCCCAATGTATGATACACCCACACTGTTATGACTGCACAGTTGGTAATTCAACATTTAAAGTCAACATTTCTCCCTCTCCTAACAAGAGGCAGGAATTGAATGGACTCTCTGGTCTTCTTCCCGGTGACTTGATGTAAATCCTGACTGATTTAAATGCAAGCACTTGTCTTGTCAGCTTTCAATCTTCATACAATCCCATTTGAGCAAGAAGATGTCACGGGGGTCTTGTCACCTGAGGAGTAATTAGTCCTCCATGTGTCCAGAAGCTGATTTGCTATGTCACTTCATCTCACGAGAACAACATGAACTGTGATTCCTGGACGAGGCTTTATTTTGTTTCCATTTTCATTTTGTTTTGTTCTGTGAAATGGACCGGCTTACAATGGCAAATCAGGAGCTCTCGTAGTCGTAACACCTTAAATTGGTAGGCTCTGTAACGGTTGGTGGTGGCAAGGGGATTGCTAGGAGAGTGACAATACTGCCTCCTTGTGACCATGTCAAACTCTTTAGCAGACATCTGTTCACATAAGAAAATAAGATGTTTCGGCTTTGCATTTTAAATTTTTTTTCATATGTGGAACCCTTTTGGAAGAGAGGGGTTTTGGAAATGAGAGGTTGTAAGAGTTAGAGAAATCTTCTCATGTGAGAGGGGGTGATATTCTCTTCATCATCTGTTTCATTGTAGTGATTTCAGATTTTTTTCTGATGTGTGGTAGTGTAGTCTACACTCAGAGACTAACTAATTGTCAAAAAGTCTTTTTGGAATTTGAGCTGTTCCTTTAACGTATCTGCAGCCCGAGGCACCATGTGCAGCTTTGTTGGTGAAAGCATCATTACAGTGATCCAAAGGTCCTGGGTTCAAATTCAGAACAGAAAAACTATACAAATTGGAGGTTTTCAGTGTACATTGTTTTAATGGGTCACTGAAAAGTAAGAACAGAATGGGATCCACATGGGCATAAGAAAAAAAAAATTCTGTCATTGTGATGTTTTTTAAATTTATTTTATCCTCTTTTGTTCTTGTGCTTAAAAGGTTCTACGAAATGCATGCAAGCTATCTGGAGGAAATATTACCAATCATGATGCTAAATTGCACTTTCTCCTGTACAAATAACCAATACTCTCATGACTGTGGAATAAAACACAATGTCTCTCGCTGTTTCTCTCATGTCTAATTGTCTCTCTATGTAATT
>OMLI01018754.1:0-11573 GCA_900302605.1 Rondeletia loricata
AAGGCACTGAACCCCTAAAGTGCTTAACCATGCACAACTAGTCAAACTAGGTGTGTGTGTGTGAATGTATGTAACCCTGCAACAACTCCCCTGTTTGTTCTTGTCTACTTGCCTGATTTCTGATCTATACTGGCCTCACCAGATGTTTTGCAAGGCCTGCTCCAGCTTTCAGAAGTACCACAGCCACGCCATATATCTAAGGTATATAGTAAACACTGTCATTATTCAAGAATCATAGAAGGTGACCCTCTCTCTCCCATCTTTCCCTCTCCACTGCAAACAAGTCTAATAAAACAAAATATATATATATATTTTTTAATGGTTGAAGCTACATTTTTCTCTTTAGAATCAGTTCCCATTCTGTGTGTGTAACATTCCAGGACAATGTCTACACCTGATGATAGTTGGATATTATGGTACAATATAGGAAATGCTTCAGATTTCTGTCACCTCTTTGGAAGTTCATCCCTCCAAAAGCCAGAGACCAGCAACACATTGTCCTTTCCAGTGGTCATCTAAATGACACTTTCATAAGCAGCTACTTTCACTGCAAATACACCACAACTTCAATATTGTAAATTGCAGTATCATAATCCTAAATTGATTATCATTAACCTGCAGTTACAGATGTACTTACATGTTATTTACCATTAAATTTATCTGAACATTTGACTGAATTAACACTAATTTAATCACATTTATTCAATACACCTACCAGTAATGACCTTAATATTTTGACATTAAATAATCAATCCTTTATGTCTCCTCACAGCATTGTTTCAGAATAACGAACCAAATTATTGAGCCTTCTGCCTTCACATTATTTTATTTATTTTCTCATTTAAGTTTCTTTATAACTAAACAAATCAGTAATTACTAGTTACTGTAATATATTTTTTCCTGAGCTTTATGTATGTATGTTACTGTGTCCTTAATGTAAGGTTAGTGATAAATATCAGGTTAATTAGCTGTAATGATGTCTAATTAGTGGCCTGTAAATGGATACATTGCCTGTCTTTGTTCACAACACATTTTCCTGCTTTTTTAAAAATTTGTATTTTTATAATATGCATGGTCTGGTGTTTCTGAGACTTCAGAAGGTCAGCTGATGTGATGTTATGAAACATGTTAAAATTGAGTTCTTTTAAACCACTTTTTAATCAGCTTGATTCCACAGACTGTGTGTAGCTGAAATCCATGTCCTAATTAACAAATGGCACAGGTAGGCTATCCCAAGCATGATATGCCTCGAAGCTAGAACTACAACAAGACCAAATATGTCATATTTATCTATACCATCCTCTGAAACCCCAATAGATATAAACGCTTACGTGGCATTTAAGCATTTATGAGGATGTTTGAAGCCGTTTCTTTTACTATACTGCCTGGATTCTGCGGATGCTAGGAGGGCTGAGCCCCGGCAGAGTTCAAATCACCCTTACATTCAACATGCGTGAAAGACGCACGCCTACACACATAAATATGAAACTCACTGGATCTGCTTTGGATTTCAGCCGTGACTTAGATGGTGGAGGTGATTTCCACATTGTTTAATGAACCATCAAAATATACTGCTGATAATAAAATGCTTTTGATCAAATTCATACTTCTATACCATGGTGCCACTTCAACAGAATAAGCAGAATAAAAATGTTTCTTTATTGTACTGAGAGGAAATACTGCTTTCTCTTCTGGAGGGAAAGAATGTGAAACTTTCTGTGTGCTGTCTCCAATTTAAAGGTCCATTCATCATTAAACAATTATACAGGCAAAGAATTTAATTTCCCTCCTCTCATTTCTTCTTTCATGACCGTATTTCCCAGAAAGGGCAAATACATAATTACAGCATGCAGCAACATGCTAACAAAGAAATATTGACTGTTGGCTTAGGGGAGAACATTACGTGTGAATTGTGAAGGGGTTTTTGTTCCTAATAATATTTTCCCCTCCATTATCCCAGTGACATTTTTTACCACTGCCTTGCAGGGTGAGTGAGGTTTATAATGAAAAAGAAAGGAATAACTCATTTTAGTTCCTGTGAATCTAGCTTTGTTTTGTGAGGCAATACAAAATAAACTCTCTTACCTTGGAGATCAACTGCAATGTGCAGTTTGCAGTGTGTGTGTGTGTGTGTGTGTGTGTGTGCATGTATGATGGTTGTGTCTGCGTGGGTGTGAATGCCTCTTGATGCACACCCAAGGATTTGTGCATTATGTTTTGTCTTTTACAAGATGCATGCATATTTTATGTTTGTGAATGGTTGAATGAGTGTAGAGGAAGCAGACATAGCAGCACATGCATGTCTTCCTCTTCTGCAGCCAGACAGAATTTTTGGACGGAGGTTTGGAACTGGAGTCGGCTCACATGGGAGCTCATTTGGCAGACTAGCCTGTCACCAGGGAGTGTGTGAAAGCTAAACCTAATGAAAGCACACAGAGCCAAAACCTGCCGGCTCACATCTGAGCCCCAGATTTCTGCAACTACCAGCTCCGATCTCACATCGCTGCTGTCGAGGTAAAACCACGTAACTCCAGTTTTCTTGTTTTTATTTTTTTTACTTGAATTGCGAGTTTACATTGTCATTTATGTGTTGAGGGGCTTTCATGGCACTTGGGGCCTGTTAAAATCCCAATGTATGGGGAAATAACCATTATTTTCTTCATTCTTGAAAAACGTACTTTTTGCATCTATGCCTGTTCTTTCAGTGTCACCTGTGGTTCACTTGTATATATTCTTAATTTCAGTAACAATGGAAGATGGAAGTGACGCTTGGTTATTCATCCTTAATAAGGGATTTAGAATAGTTTTGCAATGTCTCGGACCTTCCAGAGAAACGTTCCTTTTGTTCTGCATGTTGCATACTCGGGATGCAGCTAATTTAAATCTTAATTTTAACGACAGAGGTAACTTATCTATTTGATTGATTGGATATGGTTACAGTGCAGTGTCAGTCTTTTGAATCTGTCTGCTATATGAGCCAAGTACTGATCAATTTTAATAGAAACTGCATTAGTCATTTTAGGCTGAGAGTGTCCCATCTGTTTCGCAAAATGATCCTCACTAATTAGTCCTAAAATAAGAGAGGTCAATAACTGATAAGAGGGAATAAACAGCCACATAGCACTGACAGCTATTCAGATGCAATCCAAATGCACCAGTCCAATCAAAACGCAGTTGATTAGTATGAAGAGTTGTGCACAACACAAATATTCTGAATATCACCATGGAAACATAACTTACACAGACTGCACAATCCAACAGTTTTGTATACACCTCAGTATCCAGGTTAATGTTGGCCATGCCAGCTATCATATATCCTGTCAAATGTGTCTGGGTTATTTTAGCAATATGGTAGTGACATGCACCCAACTCAAAAAGAACACCTGGATAAGTGTGCATGTAAACACTCTCAATATATTTTCCTGTGAAGAAGGCAGCCATTATAACTCTTTAACATTGAATCGGATGAAAGGCCTTACCTTAAGACACAGTAGTTATACTCCCTATAGAGGGGCTTTTTACTCTTTCGGCACTACAGCATGATAAGGTGGGGTTTTGTGTCTCCGGGTGCCATTTGGAACACATTTCTGTGAGTGGCATTCTAGCAAACAAATGCCTCATTATACAAAAAGAGAAAAAAGGAGTTCTAGTTTATAGTTCTCTTTTGTGCAGGAATGCAAAATGATGCGCACAGGTTCAGTGAGGAAAACGTTTTTCATGTCATTTGACTAAAGTGGGCATCACTGACCTACAAAGTTAACCTTGTTTCTTTTGTATTTTTGGAGGAGCTGTGGCATTTGGTGTTCTGATTTCTGAACCAACCCACGGGACTGCAGGCTTAGAAACCAAAGATACTCTGTGGCTCTGCATTCTTAATGACACTGCACAAACGATAGAGAGATGGTTCGGGGAAAAAATCTAAAGGGAAGCCAATCATTTCTGATGAATCATACAGGTAGATTAATTTGTGAGGTCAGCAGCAAACAATTATATCTTTGCAACAATCATTTTGCAAATGTTCCCTTCGACTGTGTACGAAAAAGAAAATACTGTGTATTCATCACAGTGGATCACTATATGCTGATAAGCAGTTGTTTGTTGACCTTGTTTATACTACAGTTTTAAAAGGTTTGACTTCAGTAGGTGCATAAAAATTTGCTACTTTAGCATGTTTTAAAACTATAAGTAGACAGCATGTTTTAAAACTATAATTAGACAGTGAACTACTCAACTCCTCTCAATAGGACACAACACAGAAATGACTGGATTAACACATTAAATATTTTCCCGACCCTAAACTTAAAATCAGTTTCAAAACACAGCCCATATTTGAAAGGCAAGGAATACCAGAACTGATAACCCTTCCTTCTACAGTCACCCTATTAGGTATTTATAATGTAAATATGTGGAATGAATAGCAAATTATCAAGTAATTACAGCTGTAACTAAACAGGTAAATACTTAGAAATCATAGCTGATTTATTTTAAAACACCTCGTATTACTCTGCAGTTCAAATTAATACATTGTAGTAGTCATAGGCTTAGGATAGTAACAGCCCGAGTTTAACGGCATAGTTGCTAGAAACACTTTCTTAGAAACACCTTCTGTATTACAGATCAATTTAAGGAGCAATGTTGCAGGTACTGAAGGTTTATGTTAGCAAAAGCCCAAATTTAATTGGAATTAAGGTAAGACTTTCCTATAAATTACCTTTTCTTACACAGTAATTGTTCATGGCTCTACCCACTTGCAAAGAGTTTATTAAACTAACAATATAAACCATGAATTTGTTTCTATGCAAGTTGTGGTGTTTATATCAATAATGGTATTCTGAGATTCATCTCTGCTGAATGGCGTATGCATCATATGGGCTATAAAAGAAAGTGTTGTTTGTTCCCACCAGGTTCTTACCATATTCTTCATAATTGGTTATGCAAGCTAAATGCAAAAAGCTAAATGTTGCTTCCTTTCGGGCAGCCATTGGACTTTACAACGCCTCCCCAGAATGCCGGGCCATCGGCAGTATTGCACTGGAGTGGCTGGGGTAGGGTGTAAACTGAGGACTGTGCCTTACCCCCACCGTTTTTGGACTATACTATTCTGCTATTCTTACCATGTATTTACCTAGTAAATAGTTTGTTCTTAGGGCGACTGTAAAAGGAAGGGTTACGCAAACATTTAAAAACTCTGTTTCACTCATGTTATTATCATAAATGAACTGGATGGTGCAGTATTGTGGCTTTGGGTCATTGTGCCCTATTTCGCAAACTACCCTTTAATCGTCCAAGCCCTTCTTGGTGATAGGCCAAGATGGGATGCCTCCAGGTGTTCATCTGGACTGTAACTGAATATTAACACTATTACCCCAGATTCATCATTTGACAGGGCCCTTCTCGTGATTTACATTACCTGCAATTTAATGTTTTCAGGGGTTGGGTAACATTCAAAAATGTCCAACAACATCAAGATTGGAAAAGGACACCAAATAAAATGTCTCATACATAAAGGCTAACACAGTGTGGCAGTGTGTGCTTTTGAAGTATTTCATTCAAAAACAATATATTTCCATTTTGGAAAAAAAGTTACCTTCATTGGTCAATATTTTGAAAATATAACTTATTACATCCTCTAAAATATTTTTATTTGTAAGCAACGGTCATAACATAGCTCATAACTTGACTTGACTTTCATGCGAGCAGTCATTTTGTAGTGTAGGTAAAAAGTGTCATGTTTTTCAAATGGTGGATATGTCATTTTGGGATTAAACTGTTAATTTATCTATGTGTCTGACCATTTAAAGATCAGGTTTCTTTAAGAATATTGAATTCCTTGGTTTGTTTTTGCAATGATAATGGACCGATGGCATTTGTTAGAGGACAGTGGTGTCCATCAGTGAGGCTTGTGAAAAGAAGATATCATTATCTATTACTAGCCCATTTAGTAAGACTCATTGGTACAAATACATCTTCATTTATTTCACATACATTTTTTTTTTACTTTTGAAGTTTTCACAATCTAAATGATTCAACAACAAAATGAGGAACTACCACAACAAAGTCCAAATTTCTTACTGGGGAAAAATGATGCAAATGTCACTGTAGTAAAATTGACACATGTAATTTGCCAACCAGCAAAGGTACAGTTAAAGGAATAAAAAGAGACAAGAATATGACAAAAAGGTGGTTCATGTAAGTACGATCCATACTTGGTCATCTGTAAGATGATCCAAAAGTGTTAAGTTAGATCCTGAATAGTGTTTGAGTACTCACTTTTATAAAACTCTCGACATTTTTTATTAATAAAATCTGTTTTCTTCTATTTTGTTTGATAAATAATATATATTTAATATCTAGGAGTCAATTAGGGGAACAGGGATAGATAATCTCCCATAGAAGCCCTTCCTGAATCCATGGAAACTTGAAAAGTCAGAAGAATGTTCTTGCTGAACATATGGGGTCATATCGATTTTGGCTAATGCATCCCATGAATATTGCTATGAGTGGTTCTTCTGAATGAATATGTACATACATGTACATAATGAAGCATTAGGTACACATATGCAAAGTACTGAACATAGGGAATTATGGTTTGTTTCATTGATTTGTTCAGTGAATAAGCATGGCGCAAGACTAAACAAAGTAGAGTAATAGCTTAGATACAAATTTGTACTGTACATGGTTCTGCTGAGTCTGTAGATCCAACCCAACATTGAAGGGTTCTTTTTGGGCATATAAATTTCAAAAAGCTTATAACTGACACCTAGTCCCTTCAAGTCCCCTTGGTGGTAACAGTATTCACTTCTCATCCCAGTTGAAGAAGTTGCCCCACTGGCAACTATGTAAGAGTGGATGTCCTACTATATGCTTTTCAGTATCTGAAACACAGTATCCAAACAAGATCCAATGATTTAGGTACAGCTCATCTTCTTACGATGTCCACAGTACTATTCCCATTTTCACTACCACTCTCCCCGCAGCAGTGGGAAGTTCAGTAGTCCTATTTGCAATAAAAATACATAATCCTTTGGGCATTTCCACCAACTGCATTCTTGGATCTATAAAATAAGTCACATCATTTTCATGTTAAAACGACGAGGACCAGCTTGTCCCTCTGCCGAGTCAATGTTAGTGCCATTAGACTTGGACCGAGGCACGTATTCAATATCTATGTTGTTTTTATGTTTCCCTTTACCTCTGCTCCAAACGAAAAGGAGCAGGAAGCAGAACAAGACCACCCCAAGGAAGGTGAAACAACCCATGGCTGTTGACACTAAAATAGTCTTTAGGTCCAAACCGAAGGTCACATCGGTTGTCCCATTGGCAGTGGTATTGCTGGGATCTGTGTAGTACTGGGTCCTGTTAGCGTACAGCGATCCTAGACTTTTCACCGCCAGTGAAGTCATCAGGGTGTCATTCCCAGCAGTGTTGGACGCTAGGCAAAGGTACACGCCGCTGTCTTGTACCTCTGCAGACTTGATCTCTAATGTACCATTGTTGTGGACGGTAACTCTACCATGGCTCCTACTGGTTAGAACTCGCCGGCGTGGGGACAACCAGGACACAATGGGCCTTGGCGTCCCCTCAGCGCTGCAGCGCAACATTGCTTGCTGGCCCTCATCCACAGTGACCGTCTGTGTTTTGTTCTCACGGATTTTTGGCTTGGTGCATGTCACGTAATAGGACAGCAGGGTCTCCCTGAACTCCTTAAAAGGCCTGCCACGGATCCCTTCGGGTGTGCTGCACTCTGGCTGTGCCTCCCCAAAGAAGATGGAGTGCCTTTTCTGTAGGATCCACATGAGACGGCAGTCGCACACTAGGGGGTTGTCGTCGATCAGAAGAACCTCTAGAGCCTCAGGAGCTTGAAAAACACCCTTCTCCAGCGTGTCCAGTCGGTTATGAGAGACATTGAGGACCTTGAGCCACCGTAGGCCCTGGAAGGCATACGGTTCAATGGTGGATAGCTGAGCTCCAACCAGATGGAGCTCTCGCAGTCGAACCAGTTCCATCAGCATCCCTCCTTCAATATGCCTGATGCGGTTGTAGGACAGGTTGAGGTTTGTCAGGTAGGGCAGATGCTTTAGGGCTTGGTAGGGGAAGGTGGACAAGTTGGTGTTGGTTATGAACAGGGTGGTCAGGTTGAGGCCATGCAGTGTATTGGCTGGCACAAGGTCTAGTGAGGGCCAATTATCAATCTCTAAGTGCCGCAGCCGGAACAGCTTTTTGAAAGAGTAAGGGTGCAAAGTGCTGATGCTGAGGTATCTTAGATGGAGGCTGACCAAATTGTGCAGGTGGGATAGGGCCTCAGTGGGCACAACTGTTAGGTTGCACCTTTCTAGGGTGAGTATCTCCAGACTTAAAAGTCCACTGAATGCACGGTGAGAAATGTAAACCAGGTCATTGTCACCCACTTCCAAGAATTTTAGATTGTGCAAGTCCTGGAACATATAATCCAGGAGGATGACGATCTTGTTGTCACTTACATCCAGTCGGGTTAGATTTGTTAAGCCTGTGAAGACGCCCAGAGGAATGAGCTTGACACGGTTGCTCTTGAGACTGAGCGAGTGCATGTTAAACAGGGCGTGGAATGCTCCAGGCTCAACATAACTGATAATATTTCCACTGAGGTCAAGTTCCTCTAGGCCAGGAAAGGCAGCAAAGTCATTGGGGTTGATCATTGTCAGCTTGTTCTTACTCAGGTCGAGGATCCTGGTCTCGATTGGAATGCCGTCAGGGATGCTGGGCATTCGCTTGCGGTGACAGACGACTGCCTTGCTCTGGGCTGAACACTCGCAGCGCGAGGGACATCCCAGGGTAGAGCCCACAAAGACGGCCACTAGGGCCAGTCCCAGGAATGGTTGCCAGCATGAGACGACCGTGTGCAGCATGACTTTGCTCATACAGTCGACCATTCTGTCACGGTTCTGCAAGAGAGAGTGAGAGAGAACAAAGATAGGGAGAGAAAAAAAGAAAGAGGTTAGCAAGAAAATGGGTGGATCAAGTAGTGATAGAAACTGAGGTCTGAAATTTTAATCCATGAGAAATGGTATTTCTCTAATCCATATTCTAGCTTTGTGAGTTATACACCTTGAGCAAAAATTTATGAGTCTTTCTCCTCTTCTAAGAGTTGCCATTTATAAGCTAAGTGATCAGGAAGGATGCTAGATGTGCAACTTTGTGGGTATTTCAACATGTCATTTACAACAGAGATGGTGTGAGAAGGTGTGACAACACTTATTAATTGATTGGTGTCAAAGGCACATACAATATATATTTTTTCCAGTAGATTTAGACAGGATTATGAAAGATATGGCAGGCATCAGTCTGCTATTGAGAAAAATCACACGTGCCTTCAATTTATTCAAATACAGGCAAGTTGCATTATTGGGCTCCAAATTCGGCTGGTTTGCTCTCAGCCTTTGAATTATAGAACAATTTGCACGAAGCAATTAATTTTTTTTCCTCTTGTTTCTACCACCATCAGTTGAATCAGTCTGCAGTCTTTTTGTTTTCCTTTAATCCTTGGCATACTGATCAAGGCAGCACAGTGTTGATGGAAATGCCCCCTTGATGAGAGTTGGCATGTTATCTCATGTTGATTTTTACCAACAAGTCTTAATATAAACGACAACTTTTCCAGCCCATTGAATTACTTCATTTTGTTTGTTTTTTATTTTCATTTTTTTTATACAACACATTCAATATATATTAATTTGACAGGACAGGGTATTTTGAATAAGACTTTGAGCAAGGCAACAAGCCTAACGCAGCAATGTTTTACAAGAGTTCTGATACTGTATACTGTAAACATTATAAGCCAGCATGACAGAGTAGAATACAATAATATCAATTCCTATACATAAATTAAACTTCTTAATTTAGGCTGACAAGTGATAGATTTTGACAGAACTAAATTTGGCCTGTTTTTAGCACACACACACACACACACACACACACACACACACACACACACACACACACGCACACCTCCAACTAGGAAATAATGAATATAATAATATTGAAATAATACCCTCCACCCCATCTCCCTTGTAGAAACAGGTTAAATAGGCTAAAATGGCAGAATGAAAGAAATCAATCATAAAAAATGCATGGCAGTTTATGCAGTTCATGGACAAGTATGACCAAACCCAATAAACATGTAGAAATTGTTGCAGGGCATCACTTAATAGGGGGAGAATATTATGATTGTAATCATAAGGATTACCACAAAGGCCACAAAAGCTAAAAAACAAAGGTCTGACGGTTAGTTTAAAAAAAATCCAATTTAAAATGCATCCAAACAGTATCCAAACAAATGGCAGATGTATAAAATCAATTATTCTGGGAGTAGTAGCATCTGCAGTCAAATAAGCCTCATGGTAAAGAGAGTGGGTTTAAGAGATATGTCACCTCATGCCTAATCCAAAATCAGAAAAAAAAATGCAAATTCTAAATGAATGGCCTTATCAAATAATTGAATACTCCACTATAATGCCAACATATCACTCTTGATTCTTATTTTCTTTGTGCTAGTGTGATCCATAACCATGATCAACCATGTTGTGTGTTTAAGCACAATTATATTCATACTGTATATGTCAGCTTAGAGATAATTTAGTGCACTGTAACACTGAAGGAAAGAAGCTCTTGCAAAAAAAATTTGACATACATGAATAAGATGTGAAAGATAAACATTAGCCATTTTTGCGTATGTGACACACGTGTAGGCATATGCATTTTAATGCAGCCTCAGAAGAGTACATGAAAACATAACCAGGTCAAATCTCAAAATGTTGTTTTTTAGTACATTGGCCTAATCATGTATATCAGGTTGGAAAGAGTGCCGACCAGCCCTGCCTCATTTGGTGTGTCATGGGCTGTGCTAAATTTAAACTATGGTGCAAAGATAATATGATGGCATATTTCAGAACTAAATGTTTACCCCTGTTATTCCATCTAAAAAGAGAAGCATTATATAAACCGAAGCAATGAATGGAATGGTCAAAATATAGATACATACAATACATACATGACAGGACTTCACACACATTGCAAAGGGAGTGCAAGACTATGTACAGTAAACTATACTGCCCTACAAAGCAAAAAGGCAGTAACTACGCAGAGTGCAGAACTGAGAAAAACGACTTCAAAGTTATCTTGTTGTCCAGCCCAAATAGTTGTAGGTAGATTATTGGTCATGTGGCAGTTTTGTAGCTTTATATTAGGTTATTCTTTGTACATATAATCCTAATATTTGATTTGTTGTTTTACCCTTATTTTGCAGTTACTGTATTCTTCCTTTGCATTGCTTACCAAAAATGTGGCACCATTCCAAGGAAAAAGGCAGTAACTGCAGATTATTCAAAAACTATTTTAGTTAGAACTTGGGCTCTAGGTGTGTTAGATACCAGAATTATTTTTCCACTGCTAATATTGACCGAGTTTTGCCTGTAGCCTATTAGCGGGGCACTGCATTCAGTTCACCAGGACAATGAGTGCCATGGAATCTCTCGGGACAGTAACTTCAAAGCACGGCAAAACAGTTGTGTTTACGTGATGTAAAACAAAGCAAAAGT
>OMLI01018758.1:0-10492 GCA_900302605.1 Rondeletia loricata
AATGTTTGTTATTTTTACTTGATAAATGACTAAAACGATTGATCGATTATCAAAATTCGAATCGATTAATTTTCTGTCGATCGACTAATCGATTAATCGACTAATCGTTTCAGCACTAGAGCTAACGCTGATCAGGCTAACATTAGTCCTAGGACGAGCAAGCAGAGTCGCCAACCCACACTCGACCAGATGACGGGGTTAGAGTAAGACCACGTCTAACAAAGTAACCAAGTCACTGGCTCACTGGATTGCCGTGGACTGTAGACCACTTTCGGTGGTTGAAGATAAGGGGCTAGAAAAGGTGCTACAGATTTTTTAGTTTACAAAAGGTCCTTTGCACTATCATATTCCTAAAATTGCTGCACTTTGCTAAAAATTGCACTGATCTGTTGGCCCGTGTAGTAGCTAAAATAAACAAGATTTTGCTGCTTAAATGTATGTATATGTCTATTCATTGAGTCACTCCTATACCAAAATCCATTTGAATAGAACAATTTTGCTTCTCGTGTCAAATATTGATATGCGATTAATTCGATTAATTAATCAGCATATCATGTGATTAATTCGATTACATTTTTTAATCGATTGACAGCCCTAATTATTATATTTAGATTCATTCTTGTTGATGTCACTGCCCAAGACTCCAGGTGAGTGGGATCGCATGCGCACTAGCACTGGAAATAACCCAGGTTATTAATGACTCTGATGTACTGACCAACGGAGGTGCAACGTTATAGAGCCATGCTGAAAGATTCCGACAAGATGAGGGAGTAGTGGTTACAGTATAATGCACAGGAAGTCGTTGGCCTGAATACTGGATATTCATCTCCATCAACAGCAGTTAATCCCACCGCCCATCACAGCAGCAATGTATTTGCTGGTGGGGCAAGTAAAGGATCCTATGGCCCCCAACAAGTAATACAGCTACTGTATGTATTTTCCGTACATTGTACTGTGAAACTGTAAACTGTGCGTGCGTGCGATGATTGGGAATAGGGGAAATAGAATAGGTAGCCAGGGAATGGATTCAGAAAGTTTAAAGTAGACTCTTGGTCATGCATGAAAGTTTGGGGTGTGCTTTCACTGCCTGGCCATAAAACCCAGCCCACAGTTAAATTGTGTTTGCTGTAAAAAAAATAGTATGTTTGGTGTCTGAGACTGCATATAAACACTGGCCACCATGACCAGGAATCAGGACAGATGGAGGTGTGTTTGGGAGAGCTAGTGGAAGAAGAGGAGAAGGGAGGTCTAGTCAGGATGCAGAACTGCTGGACTAACCTGAGAGGGCCTTTTGTCCCTTAGGGCTGGAAAAACAACCTCCTCCACCCTCCTGCCAACAGGCCTCAGCAAATTACTGAATTCTCCAGCTTGTAAAAGTGAGGGAATTAATAAATAATAAAAGCTGTCAGATTGGGCAGTCTGTGGCAGATTCTTTCCTGGTGCCATAACACCAGCTCTATTAATAGTGTGTGTGTGTGTGCACAGCCTCAGCTCAAGTTTACAACTATACTGGGATCGGAGGGCCCTACAGAGGGATGGGTTCATGAACTAGAAGGTGTGGATCGCAAGCATCTGCAGTAGCAACTCTGCTGTCTGTTGGGTCGCCAGATTGACTGAAAGTAGGGTTCTTTTTTGTAGATGGACTTTCCAGCTTGACTGTGGATGTAGTGTAGTGTAAAGGCACAGGGTAAGTTAAGGTTGGGGTAGTTACTCTTAAGGGCGATTCCCTTCATTATAATTCACCCTGACACCTCTACTTTTGGGAGTGGTATGGAGAAATGATTGGACTCTACATTGCACTGGCAATATTTATTAATGTAGACGGGGTTTGATTAAAATGATAGTGTACATTTCTTACATTCAACCTCTTATTTCTTACCAGTGCTGTATGGAGAGGTTCAGGAGACAGACAATAGTCATGGTTGTTCTAGTGCAGCGAGAGGGGAAAAGGGAGGGAGTCTCTGGGTTAAGTGTCCAGGGGGGTAACTCTACCTTCCCTGTGGGTAGGGTTTTAAAGCCTGCTCTGACAGACACACACGAGCCACCACACGAGGCCTCCATCCCCCTGGTACCGTCCACTATAAACACCCCTCTTCTATTGGACCGCATTAATACCAACACTGGAGAGGCTGTGCTACCCTCTTCATGGTTAGTCTCCGTTCTTTTCAGGCTTCGTCCCACTGCAGTGGACTTACAATATATGAGGCCTGCCGTAATTGTTCCCCCTCAAACAAAGTTGACTTTATTGTCTTCCCCTTAGTTTGACTCACTACTGTGACAATCATTTCTGAACCCACAATACTAAATCCTACTGATTTTATTTTTCTGCCCGTAAGGCTGCTGGTTTACTTGCCCATGCTCTTCCCAGAAGCTCCGAGCCCCCGTTGTCCCATTGCATTTGTAAAGAAATAGGAAACGCATTGTTGAAGCAGTGATGGCCCGTTGAGATTTTGGTGCCATGCCATGCTGTGCCTGCTGCTGCTACCTAGGAAGTTGGGTCATTTAGTGTTTGCGGAGGTATTTATTAATCCATTAAGGTATTACCTAGGGACAGAATCTGGCACACTGTACACCAGCACTTTGGCTCTAGGCCAGGCAATAGGAGAGTGTGTGTGTGTGTGTGCGCGCGCGTGCGCATGTAAGCTGAATTACCCTGCCAAGATTATACTATCATTAGACTGTATGTTGTCCTCCAGTGCAATGGCTTTGTTTGTTTAAGGCTGTATGCATTTCCTGTCATGCCATGACTGGAAGGGAGCCAGACATTGTTCCTTACACATCCAGTAATTTTTTCCTTACTGAGCTCAAGCACATATACTTGCAATTATTTAGGCACACGCACACACACACACATTCACTCACACTTATTGGTCTTAACTGTTGTGCTGAGCCGTGACTCTGAGTTCCTGCACATGTGGCATTCATTTTCAGGAAAACAAATCCTGTAAAATCTGTATTTACTCTTCCTGATGGCCAGGACCTTAACCAAGACACGTGAAAACATCCCGATACTCTCAAAAAAAGGATGCAGGGAAAATGGAGAAATGGTGTCATCAATAAATATGGAAGAACATTTTCTCAAAGCTAATTGCATTATGTGTGTGCGCAATACCCAGAGGTTCATTAAAAGTTTCTATAAGCATGTTTCCCATTGAAGATCCAATCCCCCACAGAACCTTTCCACTTCCTCTCAGGTCAGAGGTCAAAACACTTTGTTTATTTTCACCTATTGATATTTGCATCACATTTTCTGAAGGAAATAGCAAAGATCCAATCCAAAAGTAAAAGTCTAGTGAAGAGAGAAAGAAAGTAGGGGATTTGGGTTGTTTTTTAAAATCTTGAGTGAATGCAAGCATCTTGTCAGACAAATTAGGAGAGGAACAATTTGTTGCGAGTGAAGGCCACAATGAGGAGAGCACTAAGTAGCAATTAGACTTCAGTAGATGTGTGTGTTTATATGTATGTCTTAGATAGAGCCAGTGTGTGTGTGTGTTTTAGTGAGAACATGAGAGCTTGTTTGTGTGTGCTCGAGACGGCTGCTTGCCTTCCTAATCGTACACAGATGAGTGTTTATTATAGGAAAGGGAGAGTTAGAGAGGAAGTGATGGACTCCATGTGTTGGAGATGAGAAAGTTCCAGAAGGTACTCGGTATACAGCTCCATTTACAGGTGTGTGTCTTGTTGTATTAGAGAGAGAGGAGGCTGAAAGTGTGTTCACGCGTTAATTCCTTTGCTGTCTCCATGTCTGAGTGATCGTGCATACACATTTAAGACCATCTAACTCTTCCAGAGTCTGTGTCTTTGAATGAGTTTGTCTGTTTGTTTGTGTGTCTGTGTCAGCCTGGCAAGGCTGTGTGGCCTGTTTGTCAGTGGCCAGGGGGGTCAACCCTGCCAGACTCCAGGAGAGCAGCCTAGCCCAACCAGAGAGAGTGGACACAGCAGTGGAAACCTGCTGTGCTGCGCTGCTTGGCTCTCTGGGTAAGATTACCCAGCAGCCCCCTGATGAGTGCCTGGTAAAAGTGGAGAAGGGAGAGAGGAAGGGAGCTACCAGGTCCTATCATAACTTATCCTGAAACTACTTTTTACAGCCACACACACACAAGGATGCATGTGCACACATGTACAGGCTCTCAGGCATAAAGGTGCACACACACCTGTCTTGCAAATGTCTTATCAAGTAATACAGCAGTTTACTGACTACAAGGTAAATTGGAGATTTTCATTTCCACACACAGCAGCCTGTGTCTAAGCATGCCCTCTATAAATGTTGTCATCTAATAACCACAGATGTTTCATTTGTGCCCCTCAGCAGTAATGCACAAGAGGCTTTACTGTTGGTAATTCATCACTCCAAAGTTAAGAGTTTTACTGTTGTGGTTACATGTGTCACAGGTGGGGAACTTGATTAACTTGTTTTGTATGACAAATGATCATTGTTGACCAAAATGATGTAGCCATTCCAATTTCTACATTGGCCATGAAAAGTATTCAGCCCCTTTTGATTTTGCACATTTTCTTGTGCTACAAAATTACTTCAGAATGTGTTTATTTGGGAGATTTGGTCTAAGATCTACACAAAATACTCTTTTCTATCAAAGTGAAATGGTATTTCAAGAAACTGACATGCAAGTATACGTCAAAGTATAAGTGCATGAACGCTGTCTCTTCTCCTCCACTACTGCTAAATTGTTAAAGTTTGACAAATTCAGCATTAATACAGGATAGTGAGGGAGGGTGAGGGACTAATACAATAGCTACCACTGTGCATGTCAAGGTTTAGCAAGTACAGTTGGCATTTATGCCTGATTTCAATTAATAGCCTAATGGCCTTGAGTAGGAGAATGCGGACAGTCATGTTAAAATGGCATAAGCCACTGTACCCACAGGAGAAACAAAAAGCAGTTATAGGAGGACCAGCATTTGTATTTGTGCTGTGTCTGAGTAATTCTCTCCATCCCCTTTTCCTCTCTACTCCTTCTCTCTGTCCTGATGTGAGATTGAGTTGAGGGTGGGGGTGGTGTGTGGCGTCTCGTTGTAGTATTTAGCGCCACAGGGAGCATAGTTTGTGAGACTTTTATAGCTCACAACCATACCCCTCAGCGAGAACTGTATTATTGCAGTGCATGCATCACTGAAAGGACATGAGTTCTGCTAGACAGTTAAATTAAAATTTCAAATTTCAAATTTTAATTCAAATTAAATAATGTATGCTAGCAGTCTGCCTCTTCACTTGATCCTCATATTTTATGGATTTACTTGTTATTTCTCTGACTAGAACCCAACTCTTCAGTATGTGACTCTGAAAGGTTATACAGTTTAACTGTGTGTGTATGTGCGTGCGTGCAGGTCTGACGACAGGGCATCATTCTTTGGCCCTCTCTGCCAGAGCATGCCATGTATTGGAGCATACTGCATTAGTGTCACCAACACACACATCAGCTGTGGCAGACGCACAAACACTCGCTCTGAGTCATACACTCTTTTGGAAGAGTTTGTACTCCTGGCAGGAACTTGAGTCCCACCCAGTGAACCATGCCTTCAGCAGTCATCACTATTACTGGCTCTACTGCTGTGCACACACACACACACACACACACACACACACACACACACACACACACCAGTGTCCTCTCTGTGTGAGCATCTTGTTCTGATCATACGCTTGCTGTCTTTTATTTAGGAATGTGGAACCACTGGGCTCAGAGCCAATGAAATGTGTAGCATCTCACCTAGTATGAACAGGAGTAGGGTGGGGGGTTGGTGAGGTGGAACCAGGGGATTAATAACTCCATGCTAGCCCTGTGGTCAAGACAGCCATACCTCTTAGCAGTATGGGGCAGTACAGAGCTGCCATATGGGGGAACATCCAGACATCCTGGGATTCATCCATTGATTGACAAGCACTCTCTGAGAGACTAGCCCTATTCCAAACGGCAGCAATCAAGACAGGAATGAAGCCATCAGTGTCCAAGAAGCTGGTCAGCTCATCCGTTTTATTGGCTTTGGTTTATTCATAAGTTCTTTTAGGAGGTAACATAGAGAGTAGGGTTAGACCGATATATCAGTTTGCTGATATATTGGGCCAATATTGGCCTTTCAATGCAAATCGGTTATCGGCCTGTTAATGTTGCCCAACTCCAATATGATAGAGGTGAAGATATGATTTTACTTAACAGCTTCAGGGGTGTCTGTATGTAAAACCTGCATTAATGAGCTGCTAACCAACCTAAAATAATTTCATTAACATGGGTTTCAATGGAGAGTTTTAGTGTCCCATGGTCTAAATGCTGTTTCAGAGGCTTTTCCACCCTGACAAGAATGCAGTTCTGGGGGAAATGCTGAATCCTTGGAATTTGTTGGCAGGAAGATGGTCAAATTTAAATATACAGATTATTGACTCAAATTATCGACTATCAGCAGTTTCAATCCAAAAATATCAGTATCGGCATTTAAAAACCCATATTGGTCAAACCCTAGAGGTAAGTGGGAAGAAGAGAAGGAAAGAATGGAGCGAGGAAGGGATAACATTAGACAGAGCAACCCATTAATGATGGCAGCCGTTGGTTAGTAAGCCTTTAAGGAGCAACACACATATATATTTATTATTTTAATATACATTAATGCATATTCCCTCCCCGTCTATGAGGTCTGTCTGGACCCTCTGTCTCCTGTGTTTATGCTCCTTTTGTGCTATTGCAAGACACAAGACTCTTCTTACCAGACGGTGGAACCAAAGTTACACATTATGGCTTACCCACAAATGAATGACACAGCTGAATTGTTGCATTTCCTTGTGAAACATGAAACACGAATTTGAAACTGGCGTGCGTGTGTGTGTGTGTGTGAGAGAAAGAGAGAGTGCTAAGGGTTGTCCATCACTGCTCCCCCGTGGCTCTGCTGGTTCTCATTACAGAGCGGTTTTGGCCTAAACATGGAAGCATGCTACATTCGTCCTCCATTCCTGCAGGTCAGCTCATCTGTAAACACTGCTCTCACCCTGGCACTGAGAAAGAGGGAGCACAGGAAAGAGTAGAGAGAATGGGAGAAAGATTTAACATTTCCATAGACATAAAGACCCCCAGTAATTGCGATCCGATGTGCGTTTTGAAGTGTGTTAAAGGATAGGCTATTGTGACACTGGCAACACTGCTTATTTAAGCTGTCACTATGTCCTCCCTGGACTGTAAGCTTCAGTTGATAGGCTAAATGTTTTCATTTGTGTAAATAGTCTTCCCTTTTTTACATTTGATATTTGACACCTGAACTAGCAGAGAAGTGGGAGGGATAAACTATAAAAGACTGCAATGGAAACATGTATGGTTTTCATTTATGCCATTTCAAAAGAGTTGGTGACCCTTAGAACTAACTGTTTTTCTCTCTCTTTTCCCCCCTTTTGCTGCTGCTGCCTCCCTCCACAGTTCCGGAGATTTCTCTGTGATTCACCACTAGAGGTATGTATTCCCATTGCCCAGTTGACAATCTAATAAAAGTGTTTAGTAAAACTATCAAAAACTGAAACTTTTATATCTCTATTCTTCCATATGTGTGTGACCTGTATAGATTTGCCCCAACCAAAAGGTCTTCCTGGTCAAAGTACTGTCATACTGTAGAGATACTGAAGGGAAGTAAGTGATCCTTCTTGCTAATGATTTGAAAATGTCCCCACATTACAGTACTTAGTTCTTTATAACAGTCTCAAGAGGGGATACATGTACAATAGTTCCCCATGTTACACACTGCACAGAATAGTCTCTTCGTCCAGCAAACACCCCCTGCCCCCCACACCTACCCACCCACCTTTGCTCTCTCTCTTCAAGAGCCCTCTAGCTTGGGGGCTTGGGGGGGTTAAGGGATTCAGGAAGCGGGTATTGTTTCATATTGGAGGGATTTTTATTTAGCCCTGTCTTAGTGAAGGTGGGGGTGTTGGGGGAGGAGAACAGCGAAATGTGGTGTCCAGATTGCGTCGCGACCGCGTTGAAGACAAGGCCTTGAGACCAGTCCTTTCCTCTGGCCTTGACAGAATGGGACATACCACTGCTCTTCACTGTGTGCGGTGTGGTACAGATTACAGGCTGATTAGGCAGAGCCATGGGCATCACTCTGGGATTAAACAGATGGCTGTTGCCCTAGTTAGGAAAAAGAACTAACTGCTTAAAACTGGCAGCATGGAAAGTTTGATGTTAGCTTCTGGTTAATAAAACTGTGATGCAGCCTCGCTGGTACCAAAATCCATTTACTCATTTGCTTTATAGTAGGTTATAATAGGAAGGTTGGGGACGACATCTGGAACAGTATTCACAGCTAAACTGTGCTATTCTGTGTGGTCGGTGGGTGAGATGTAGGTGCAGCCAGGCATCACTGGCTGACACTGAGCAGGCCTGGTGAGCTGCAGCCATTAGGAATGCAAGTGGACTTGTTGGGGTCAGGACAATTACACCAGCAATTAGACCTGGGATGGGCACTTATAACAGCCACTTTAATAGGATTGAGGTCCGGGAGCACACACAAAGACTGACAGACAGACACACACACATACAGTCACCCTGTGTTGCCCTGTGGGCCCCCTCAGGCCTCCACTAATGAACATCGTTAGTGTTTATAGGAAACTAGCTTTTATCACCTCGTCAAGGCTGGCGGCCAGACGCACTGAATTACACTGTTTTACACACACACACACACTATCGCACACTCCCGCACACGCCTCTGCTGTCCCCTCCTCTCAGGCTTTGATTCAGGTGGCCATCTCCATTCGTTTGGCCTCCTCTCCCCCAAATTGTTTTTTTAAATTTCTCTGATCCCGTGCAATGTCTACCTCTGTCTCTCTCCAACTGCTCTTCATTTCAGAGTTATTATGCGCAGCTCTCTGTGCTACCTCTGTCCATCTGTCTCCAATCAGATTGCTATTAAAACACACACTCACCACATGGACCTGCATACTGTGTGGTTCATCAGCTCACGTGTAAGCCTGCATTTAGACAAATGGATGCAAACGCCCATACGTATCCAACTGTGGCTAATTGGGACCCAGGTTGTCTGACTTGTTTGTTTGTTGGCGTGTTCCATTTCACCAAAATTACAGGGGATTCGTGCTGAAACACAGAGGTAATTAACATCAGCTGTCATTGTTTCTTCTGTGTGTGTGTGTGTGTGTGTGTGTGTGTGTGTGTGTGTGTGTGTGCATGCGCGCATGTGTGTAAATGTATACAAACACATCAGTACCTGCAAACATGATGAGCAGCAGTCATGCAGGTGTCTGTTACAGTATCTGTGCCATAGAAACTGTCGGTTTTATGGCAGACTGGGGTTCATGCACTGTTTCTGTTTCTGTTTTTTGTTTTTGTTTTTTACAGCCTCCTAATGTGTCTATCCGAGGGGCAAACAGTCATTAACAGGGGTGTTGGCTAATTAGTCATCAAATTCTTTATGGACCCAGGTCCTTGGCCACACCTCTCTCTCTCTCTCGCTCTCTCGTTCTCTCTCTCTCCCTCCCTCTCTCCCAAACACCACCTTAGTGGATGAGAATGCATATTTACATCATGTCTCTGAGTCAGCAGCAATGCTAAACATATGTAGACAATTAAACATAGAGACATACCGATACACATCAGCATGGGACACGCCGGCTGACATACCATAGTCGACACACAGCCGCTACTGTACATGCCTCAGCCATATGACAAAAACAGCATACGGTAGTCTATCAGCTGCATTAACTCTAAAAAGTGTGTTTGTGTGTAAATAAGTAAGGTAGTAAAGTAAGATTCACCTATTTGTCCTTTACAGCGTGAGAGAAATGTATATAGCCTATTCTTTGCATACCACTAGAAATATATGCACACATGACCTATTATACATTATGCTTTTACACAGGGAGATCCAAGCACAGTGACATACAAAGAGATTAGAGGTTTCATAAAGACAGTATGCGCCTTATGGACATTTCTAGTCCAGTTTCTAGTTACTAGCTATGTCAAATGCTGTGTAAAATCACTAATGAATACATTTATTTTTCGTTGATCAATCATGATGTGATATTGAACCATTTGCTTGCTTTATCAAAGCTGATCCACCCTCCAGACATGAATATTATAGCATTACAGTAATGAAAAAATGATGGCTTAATTGGACCTGAAGAATTTCTGGCTCGACTCCCATATCAGAGGATTATCTGCAGATTAATGCCCCTGAAAATGGTAGGAGTTAAATGCTGTGCTCAACAGCACTTCAGCAATGTTGGTCAGTTACTGAACAGCTACTGTACCTCTTGTTTAATTGCTCATTTACATTTATTGTAGCGTATGCCCTTCCCAAACCTTACCCTCATGAGTGTGTGTGCGCGTGTGTGTGTGTGTGTGTTTTTGTGTGTGTGTGCGTCTGTGACTGAAAGAGAGGGAGCGAGAGAAAGTTCAATCAACTAGGTAGTTTCTGCATCTGTTCTTGGTCAGTGCCAAAATCATAACAGCATCATCGTTCAGTCTAGAATCTCTTTTTC
>OMLI01018771.1:18146-30497 GCA_900302605.1 Rondeletia loricata
TGTGTGTGTGTGTGTGTGTGTGTGTGTGTGTGTGTGTGTGTGTGTGTGTGTGTGTGTGTGTGTGTGTGTGTGTGTGTGTGTGTGTGTGTGTGTGTGTAACCCTCCCTCGCTCTACAACTACTCCCACTGGCTGTGTCCATAAATAAGAATGTGTTTTTAGTCAACTTGATGCTGCTAGCCTTTCCAGGTGAAAACACGATTGTACATCACGTTACTAAAGCCAGTTGGAGGTAATTAATAAATCAGAATCATGTCTGATATGTATGATACATTTATTATATTTTCAGTTTTTTATGCATATGTCTTGTCATTGGAGATGTTGGATAGATTCAGCAGCAAAAAGCACAATAAGATGCCCAAAGAACATCTAGGAACGAAGCGCTGAAAGTAGATTTGTCACCTGGTCTGAAACAATTTGTCACTCCTGAAATGACAAAAACAAAAGTCTGCTTGAAGAAGAAGAAGAGACATTGTTGATGGCCTATATGCTCCTTATGGGGCAATAAGCTTAAGTATGGAAACTGAGTGAAAAGCCTGTTACCCCTGTTTATTTCAGATGTGTGATGACCCCTAGTCAACATATGATTATGTATAAATCAAAGAGATAACAACTGGAGAACCTCCACTTGGACCTTTTCGGGGGGTTCATCCCTTATTCTGAGGCATTTCACACAAATCAGCGTGATTCAGTTATTTAGCAGCCATGGGTTGGCAACGCACCAGCTCGAAACTTTTACAGGCTGTCGTGAAAAGGGATTGATTCCGCCACACGGGCGGATGTCATTACTTTTTTAGCCTGGTCCATGCAGTATTAACAAGTGTTACATAACCCTAATCAGAGAAGCAAAGCGAGGCTTGGAGAACCCTCCACACCACCAAGCAATTTCTCCTTAATCTTTAATTAAGCATAAGGTGCAGCGTTGATTCATCCTTCCTCGGCGGGTGCTATTTTCAGCCGCCGTCGCCCACTCTCCCTCTCTCTGGGGAGGCAGAGGGAGTTAAAAGCAAAGAGGAGGCTACGAAACATCCCTGGAAAAAAGCGATTAGATTGAATAGAGCCATTTCAAAGTGTGTTTTGATTGTGGACATGCAGGCAGGTTGAACTGATGAAATTGTAGGCTGTATGTGGCTTTTTGTGCTCGGTGTAATGTTAGAGAATCTCTATAAAGGTGGATATTCAATCCAACCTATATGGTCAAAACAAAACAGGAAGTCATTTGACTTACATTCCCACATCTTTCACACAGTAACATGATGATGACACACACACACACACACACACCATAATCCTCTCAAAGACAGCAGCGCTAAATATTTCAGGCCCTTTTAGAGTCAAGGTGCCTTGCATGATATGAATCGACAATCCATCCTGCTGCAACAAGCTGCTCTTAAAGGACCTATATGTCCATCTGCCTGGTTCACACTGCGTAATGCCCCGGGAAAGACATCCTAACATTTCGTATTCTCTCATTCGTTCTCGTTAAGAAAAGCACCAGTTTGCATTATAGATAATTACACTCCTACCTGTGGGTTACAGGCCGAACTGACCGCTAAAGGGGGAACTGTTGTGCAGAGGCTCTGGTTTTATACTTCCATAGGGCAAACAGATACAGCACAAAGCCTTCAGGTGTATAAAATCTATATCAAACCTGTAATCCAGCGGCCAGCCTTCATTAAACAAACAGCCCTGTCTGTGTTTTGACCCTGTTGTTTGCCCTCCGCTGCAGGGCCACATGTTTCTGTTTAACTTCTCCATACTGGCAGCCAGCGGTGCCCACCTCTGAGCAAACACACACCCTGCTCCCTTTAGCCAACACGACGCTGTATTTGGAGAAGCCTCGCTCGATGAAAGATACACAGATTTCTCTTTCTTGTTCATGTACAGCTTATGAGGAGGATTATACGTAACAATCCTCGGGTGGTTCACGCGTTCAGTCGAGGACAGTCTGATCTGGCAGAAGGCTTCTGGGTAAACGCGGTGTCAGTGGCTTTTTTTTTTTGGGTGTTCAAGGCGTAATGTTGCAACAGGCTCAGCTTTTGTGTCATCTGGGTCACCTTGGCCCGTCTCCCATGGTAACGACCCCCCCCCAGTCTGCCTCTATAGTAACCCCCATTTTCAATCCACATCAAAGCTGCCTAGGAAAATAATAAGGCGCTTTTGTCGGTCAGAGGCAATTTCGCAGGTCGGTACTTCAGCAAGTTGCCGAAGCCAGTCGTTTACCTTTTGGGGATTGGACACTGACAGCACATTCACAGTCCTCATATGATTATCAGCTAAAGGTGCAATGATGCCAAAAAAAAGGGTCATCATACGGGATCACAGTGAAGCCTGCTCACTTATGAAAAAGGGTCAAAGTGTTTTCAAAGAACTGTTTTTAATGTTGCATGCTTGCAGGAGACATAAACCAAAATTACATGTGCTTGTGTCCCATGTCAATACAATACAAAGTGTCTCCACACAGTTGTAATAAAATGAAACCTACAACTATAAGCTGGAAAGTTGAATTTGGGGGTTTGAGACCAGGTGAAAGGTCATTCAGAGTGGAAGCTATAGTCCCTGTGAGTAAAACCTGTGAAACAGTGAAGTTAAATTGACAGAGAAAGCATCAGTATAACCCATGCTCGCCCTGAGTTCACTATATTATGTAACTAGCTGCAGGTTTCTGTGTTGTGCATGTTGGTTGCCTGGGTCACAACGTGTTTGTTTGACTTAGCCTGGGAGGAGAAAGTTGGAAATAACAACTGAAGATGTTACGAAACAGAAAACATAGTTTCAGTTTACCCTGTGGGTCAGTAAACCTCTCTTGTGGTCTGCATCACCGTGTTGCCTCATCATTCAGCATGTTGATATTCCCTGGACACTCTAGTTTCCTTTACTAAGATATCAACAGGGTGAATTTTAATGCTGTATGAAATAAGAAAATCGATATTTTGACCTAACAAGCAGTGGGGGAAGCAAGGACTGGGAGAGTGGGAATGAACACACACTGTAACACATTCACATTTTGTGGAGAAGACGGTGCTAGATTAACATCTCATCAAATAATTTATTAATACAGTGGATTATCTCCCAACTGTCAATTTCAACAACTTCATAAAAATATTGTTATATTAAATGTGTTGGTTTTGTCTTGGCCAGGATTCTACTGCAAAATAAATCTCTCACCTCAATGGGACTAACCTGGAAAGGTAAAGCTTAAATAAATAAATTGCCACAGGGCCATAGATGCAACGATCAAGGCCCTGACAGCACCTAACATAGTCAGGCAGTTCATTGATTTACCCATCAACCATAACCAAGAACCAAGCTGCTTACAAGGATCGCAGGCTTTCCTGCAGTTGTTGGAGTTGTTGATGGGACACACGTGCGTATTATGGCTCCAACTGAGAATGAACAGACTTTTGCAAATGGTAAAAGATATCAGCATCAATACGCAAGTGGTATTGCCCAGTGCAGTATACTGGACCTTCTGCCTAAATGGCCGTGATCGACGCATGATCCAGTGTGCTCATGATGGCCAGGAGCAGTGGGTCCAAACTTGGGGTCCCTCAGCCCCCAGGGGTCCTTGAGAGGGTTTCTGAGGTCCCCCCAGCAAAATGAACACTTTAATGTCACTATTATTTAATTAACTAGAATTTAGCACTTGTATAACAATGCCTATTTCTCAGGAGATTGCATCCTCCTCACTGCTATCTCCTACAGTCTAGACACTTGTGCAGCTCGATACTAAATCATAGTTAAAGGAACAACAAAAACTGTCACACACGGGGTCCAGTGGACAAAACCTTTTCAAATGTGGCCTTTGGCCTACTGTTTGGGAGTCCCTGTCTCAGAGGGATTCTGATTACATCGCTGATCTGATGGACAGTCATCTAAACCGTCTGATGAGGACTGATGAGGACAAGCACAGAGTGGCTCTCCAACCGTATTTGGCAAAGTAATGCGGATGCTTAATCACTGTATTGTAAGTGCTACACTATTTCTCACTGTTTATGGTCTTTCTTATGTAACTGAATTAGATAATGGCTGTTAATGTAATCAATAGAATATATTTTATGTTAAGCTTACTGCAATATTATTTAACTTTGTACTCATAACAAAGAGAATCCCTCGACTTCCTTCCACTATTCCTCAATCAAATTATGTTGAGCCATTTGATATGTCCTATCATCTTGCTTACCTTTGTCCAATTACGTAACACCAGGATTTAGAAGCATTTGTTTTGTTGGAAAGGCTTATTTATTGAATTGCAAGTGTTAAATTTCCAAATTACAACGCACAAGAAGGACACAGCGGTCTCAGGCATAACATATTCAATACATAACCCTCAAGTCACTTCAACAACAGCTACAAATCACTAGTGGAGACACGAGGGAGAACTGCTACCGGAAAGGAAAAGAAGAGGAACGCACACCGGAGAGCAACAAACATGCCGACCCACAGGAAAATACCACCAGTAGAGCGGCAAGGCAAACGGAGGGTTGTGCAAGAGAGCAAACACAAACTCGCAACTCCATAGATGCACACAAATAAAATAAAAAACAGTCACATCCAAAGGCGGGCCGGTACAAAGCCTCCCTCACAACAACAGGGCCGTTAATCCTCCAGTTGTTTACAGTGGGGCGTTCACTAGTGAGGTCAGTCTCTTACCGATGACCTCAAACTCTGGCTCTGCCTCGTGGACGGCCCACCATACCAGGACTGGCCTGGGACCATTTCCCCTCACACACTCCCACACTCACTCCAAGTCAAATATGCAGGAGCAGACGTGTGTACACACACACACATTACTCATTGCACACACAGAATCCCACCCACCCAACACACACATTACTCATTGCATCCACTGAATTATGCAGGTTTCCAATGTTGCAGTGGTTCAATACACACACTCTCTCTCACATGTAATAATAGATTGATATGAACATGGCGTAACCTACAGTTGAATTAGGCACTATGAGTAAAAGATGAAAGGCAGGTGTCTACCCTCAAATTCCTTCAACGTCCTTTACCACCACAGGAGCTGTGATAAGGACACACACACACACACACACACAAAGAAAGCATCTAAACATCATTCATACAACAACAACAGTCAAACAAAATAATTAATTGCAGTGTACAGCTGTCAACGTCTTTGCTGAGAGATGGAGAAAGACTCCCGTATGTCCAAAATAATGTCTCAAAGACGCCGTGTTACGTCGAGCCCCATGGTGCCACCATGAATAACACATGAGGAGAAACACAGGTGAAGTTGTTGGCTCACTCGAGAGATGCAGCCGCTTCTCCCTGACCTAGATTTCAGGCATGGGCAGTAATGTTGTCTGTCTGTCTGCTAATGTGTTTCTCTCCTTCTTCCTCCCTTTCTTTCTTATTCTCTCTTCTGGGCTACCGAAGCCGAGTCTGGAATTCCTTACGTTATATCAAATTATATTTTGATATAACATAATAGAGTAGTTCACGTTTCACCGATGTGTCACGTGGATATTTATCATGCAACTGCGATAATAGATTAAGACTGGTTTGATATGTTTGTTGACGTTACTGCTGCTGAAGGGGATTCGCAGGTTTCCATGGTTTCCTTTGCCACGGTAACAACAGAATCCTGCTATCTGGAAACGACTTAAATTGGACGCACATGAATCAGACTTTCTGTGTTGCGATGTCTATCTGTAATCCCCTAAACTATTATAAAACATTTGACAATTACTATAGAGGACTCTCAAGATTTGATTCTGCGTTGTGTTGCAGAGATATAACATAGCTACTGTGCTTTTCCTCCTGTGGTGATCGGACAAGACAGACGGCACATATTCAACCAGTGAGGGTTCGGGGTTTGAGCCAGGCCAAGGTGCCAGCTGCAGATAAGTGACACCTTAGCGACTTTAAATCTAGCTTTTACGTCCACCGTCATATTCCTGAAACCTGTTCTTAGGACTCACTGCTCCAGCCACTGAGTAGTGAGTGGAGGATCAATCTCGCTTGCTCTGGATCTCCTCCAGGGTCTCCAGAGCAGCGATGCAAGGCGGACATAAACCGAGTCGTAATGACGGCTTATTGGATGGGGAGGGTGGGCAGGAAGGGCTGGGGTCAAAGGGTCACAGAGCGAGCGTGAGTGTGTGTGTGTGTGTGTGTGTGTGTGTGTGAGTGGGATGGCGAACGCCTCCACTCCCCAGCCACATCACGCTTCTCGGCAGTGAAATGTAGGGCAGCAGGTCAATTGGATGTTGGGATGTTCGCAGACCTAGAGCCACAGGAGCATTTTCATGAACTGATTTCTTCCTGGAAACATAATGACACTGGGGGGAATGAGAGAGAGAGAGAGAGAGAAAGAAAGATGACTTGTGCAGCTCATTAAAACCCACACATGGCTGTGCATATTATGACTGCAAACAGAGCACTACTTGTCAAAACATGACAATCAAATTCCATAATATTGTACGTCCATCACAGCTGCTACATTGTCTTCTGCCCTCGTGGTTTTCCAGGATACTACCAGGGCTTTCTTTGGTGTTGGCTTTCCCTCCCTGTGTTGACCCTGTGGTCAGATTGAGTAAATAGCATATGCCTTCATCAGCATTCAATGACACAGCCATCGAACTCCAGGTGATATGGGGGAATCCAGTCTGCTAATATGTTACTAACCTTAGGATGTCCCCTTCAACCGCAGCATGGATTATTGCCCTCTGAACAGGAAAAACAAGGAACAAATGCAGTGCAGCTTTCTCTGGCAGAGCGCTCGCTCACTGCTGTTTAGGAGACAGTTTGTATTTCACGCTTAAGTTTCAATTTGTCACTTCCTGTGGGCGGAGAAGTGTCCATACCTGACACCAGAATGTCATTTGGGCAAATGGAGCAAATCTACGGCGTCTCAATTGGGGGGATGGAGGGGGCGTGTTGCAGCCCCATTTCCTGATTTAGGCTGATAAGACGTGGTGTATGTTTACATTAAAATCTTACCTAGTGCAGCTTATTTTTTTAAGCCAGACATCTCACTATATTTTAAATCTTCATATTTTGCACTTGAAATTCTTGATCTTTATGCAATGTTCCTAAGGTTGAAATAATTTTAACTTGTCTGTCTTCATGGCAACAGGTGCGCAGTATGTTGTGTCTATGACATTACAGACAGATATCTAGACTTAGGCCAGATGGCTCTGATGCCTTTGACTGACATTTGTGCCACAGGGTCATGGCGAGCAGTGGTAGAGAAACACAGAGAGAGCAGAGAGCAGCGGCCCACAGGGGGACAGCATGCAGCGAACCCCTCAACTCCAGCCAACAAATAATTCATACTCCTAACATTTACTTTGTTCAAACACTGTCCGGTCTTTGTACCTGTCTGTGGTTAATTACCGTATGAGTAAAGTGTAGAGGTAAAATAAGGATTCAGAAGTTCTACTCCAGTGGAGGAACATGAAGCAGGGCAGTGCTGAAAAAATAGCACGAGTGCTCGGCAAACCCCTTGCCTGGATAAATAATGGTTAAAAAAAAAGACTTGCTCATCTTTCAAAAAAAATTTGTATGTATTTTGAAATCCTCATTAATATAAAATTTTCAGGTCTTTACAAAGGTCCACTCCTGAAACAAAGAGAGAAAGCCAAATGAATGCTTAGAGATAAAATGTCAGTACATACCATTACTTTCTTACTTCCTGTCCCCCAGGTGTAACCCTGATGTAATGTGATGTCAGTAAACTGCACATTCCTGTGACCTAAATTTCTTCTAGAGGTGGTGAAGAAAATCTCTTCACAGCAGGTTCAGCCACTGATGGACGGAGCGCTCGCTTGCTGCGGTTTTGGGACGCTCTTCTCTTCTCTGTTGCATCATTTAGGCTGATAAGACGGGTGTATTTTACATACAAAATCTTGCCTATTGCCGTTTGAGCTTAACCTCAATACAATTACTTGCAATACAACTTAATAATTCCCCGAGATTGTATATTCAAGCTGACATACCACTGTTGCATAGAACATAGGTTACTGTATTCACCAATATTTAGCTTGAGATCAAAAGGTACATATTGTAAAATTTACAAAATAAATTGAAATGGAAAGTCCAAATAAAAGGTTCAGAATGAATGAACCAATCAAAGGGCAGCGTGCTTTATCTTCTTCAGTGGTCTGGTAGAGGGTCGGAGGTCATCGGGTCCGTGGGCAAAATGACACAGTTCCGCCTGCAGGGGGCAGCCCTGAGGGTGGTGGGCATGGAACCAGCAGCGGCGAGTCTTCAGGGCGCCGGGGGCGAGGGGCTTCCTCTTGACATCTGCCCTGGAAGCCTTCCTCTCTGTCATCGCCCGCCAGTCTCTTATATAGACCCTCCCTCCTTCCACTAAAACAGGAAACCAAAGGGGAGGGGGATTCAAACATCTGTCTTGCAAGACAGCTTCAGAATAAAGTGCTCTGTATATTATATATCCCTTCGTATTGGCAAAGGTCATGAATACATCTAGTTAAAGTGTTCCTACATAATGCTCAATCCAATCAAAGCAATTCAAACAGGAATACCCATTCCATAAAAGCTAATTCATTAAAAATGAGAAGGCGGGCAACGTTCCCAAAATTGCTTTGGAGTGGCCTTGGAGACAGAGAAAGCAAATACACTGAATGTACAAAATATTAGCGACATTTTCCTGATATCGAGTTGCCGTCCCTTTTGCACAATCCACATCTCAACTGTCTCAAAGTTTAACAATCCTTCTGTAACTCGTCTGCTTCTCTTTATCTACATCTCCTCCCCTGTGATTGGTACAGATTTAATGAGGGAAATCAATAAGGGATAATGGCTTTTACCTGGATTCACCTCATCAGTGAATCCAGTGAATGAAAAGAGTAAGTGCCCCTAATATTTTGTATGCTCAGTGTATAGCTACATTTAACTATTTGGAAAATACATTTCTTATGCAATACAAAATTCCATGTTTTTCCATTTTGGTGTGGACTAGCCTCGAGGCTGTAGAGAGGCCTGACTTGGGCCTGCTACCTCTAAAGACTTGGTGGTTGTTCTTGAGGAGCGTCTGAAGGCCTCCACACTCCTTCTTTAAGAGCTGCAGGGTCTCCTGCTCCAACAGCCCAGCTACCTCTCTCACAGAAAGACTGCCTGAAGAGGAGGAAGAAGGGGAAGAAGGGAGGAAAGAAACAAAGAATAGAGGGATAGAGGAGGAGAGGAGGGGGAGGCCGATCAATTTAACATTTCTCAATATCTTAGCGCACTGCTTCAGGTATGTCGAGAGGTTGTTGTTCGTTTATTCATCTCACCATTAAAGCTTTGTTTTGAGAGGCAGAGCCATTATTACAGAGCCAGTGGCTGGGAGAGGATGAGAGCGAAAATGTTCCAGGAGAGACAGGGTGGGAATGAGGGAGGGAAGATCAATGCTATATACAGAACAAATACTTCCCCCAGTCAGTTTCTCTCAGTGTCAGCTCCAACAACCGGAGCGCATCTCACCACCGCCTCTCCCACTGGCAATTTGAGTGCGTGAGTCATTGTCGACACCGACTAACTGCTGCCTCCCCCACCGGGACGGTAATTTTAGATACCAAAAAGTAAAATCTAAGCTTTTAATCGGCGCCAAGACACTGTAAGCAGATAAAGGACGGACCCCGTCGTGTCCACAGCCGCCAGCCTTTGGGTTCCGTTTACACGAGGATTTCAGTATTTGTGGCTTGCCCTTTTCCCCCCAGAAGGGAATTCAATCTGGGCTGACCTTTGCTTTGTATAAATGACAATCTCCTCCTCTTTCTCTGACATATTGGAGAGCGCCTCGCCACAGGGTTTCCGATGCTCCTTGTGCCGTTTCATAACATAGTGAGTTATTGAGAGCTAAAGGTTTTTCAGATCTAATTCATGGCAATAAGCATAGTCCCAGAGTTTTTATCCTGTTACAGATGAGGTGGAAGGTATTAGTTCTATGATCTTTGCTCCTGTGTCTTTCAGTGATGTATCTTGCCCTAACCGTACCACTTTAAGCCAGTTTATGCCAATCTCTCTTAATGATTTAATGGTTACCGTGTCACACTGGAAACCCTCCTCTAGCCCTGTTGATGTGATGCCTTCCTTGCTGTCGGTTATTAATAGCTCCCTATCCTCTGGCTGTGTCCCTGAGAGACAACCACATAATTGAGAAATTCCAGTCGTGTTTCCGACAGCATCACTGTACCGAGACTGCACTGATTAGGGTCACAAATGATCTTTTAATGAATGCTGATGCCGGTGACTTTTCCATACTTGCATTGTTGGACTTAAGTGCAGCTTTTGACACCACTGATCATAACATACTTATTAACAGATTACAGCAGTGGGTTGGCATATCTGGGACTGCCTTGAAGTGGCTTTCATCTTTTTTTGTGTCACTTGGTGACCACACCTCCCCTTCTTCCTTGACTACTGCAACGGTCTTCTAACGTGTCTTAATCAAAAAACACTAAATAGGCTCCAAATTGTTCAGAACTCTGCTGCTAGACTTTTAACTAAAACCAAGAGACGGGAACATATTACTCCTATTTTTATATCCCTACACTGCCTGTCTGTTGGATTGATTTTAAGATTTTACTGATTACCTTTAAGGCACTTCATGGCCTGGCTCCTTTTCTTTTTCAGTTTTATGTGAAGCACTTTGCAACTCTGTTTTTGATGAGCACTATACAAATAAAATGTATTATTATATTATTATTGGATTAAAAAATGTTTCACTCTGAAATATATTGTCTGAACTTACGATACATGTATTTTAGTGCATGTTTTTTGTAATGTCTGTACAAAATGGAGCAAAAACGTGTTTTCCATCTACCATTGAAATTCATCAAAAACATATGCGCACCCAAATACATCCTAAATTTAGATGGTCACTTTGCTGATTTACGTAATCCTTAAAATATGCATCACACTCCCACATACACAGGAGCATGCAAAGCCAAACAAAGTCCTGCGCTCCAGAGTGTGAAACTGGGCAGACGGCCGTCTTACAGCCCAGACGCCAGGGAGCTGCAGGCCTTAATATAATATCAATACACCGTTTAGAGCTGCCCTTTACTGCCTACAATGTTAATGGGGATTAATGGGAGAAGGGCAGTATTGACAATGTGGACTCTGCTTGGACTAAGACCAGGCACAGATGATTATTAATGGCTTAGCTGCATGTACAGTTGGACTGCTCGAGGTTAAATGTCCCTCGTGCAAAACGCTAAGATGGCCAAAGACTGATTGCTTGTTGGGGAGAACTGTTTTCGCTGCTTAAGCCTATTCAAAATCAGGCTGAGTGGAGAAGAATTAGCTCTAAAAATGCTGAGCAGAAAAATCTGAACTTCAAAACCCAGAAATCATGTGATGTGACGTCAGTACACTGCACACAGCACGCTCTTCTTTACCAACCCGGCCGGTCTGTGATGCTTTATACCAAAGGATATCAAAGGAACTAGAGAGGCAAAAGATCTAACAGCTTTGATTCATCATTTCCTGTGGGCGGAGAAGTGTCCATATCCGACATCAGAAACTAATTTGGGCAAATGGGGCGAATCTACAGCATCTCAATTAGGAGGGCTGGGACGCTGCTCTCTATTGCAGCCCCACTCTGTGATCTAGGCTGATAAGACGGGTGTATTTTTACATAAAGATCTTGCTCTAGTGCAGCTTTAAAGAATAGTTCAATATCAATAATACTCATGCTTCGAAGGCGCAATTAAAGCAGGTAGCCACTGAATACCAAACTCCTTCAGATGACTCTGAGGCTCACCTGGATCTATTAAATATAGTCTGGCTTTACCCTGAATTTACCCTTTGTTCTTACACAGCAGATGAGATAACTGGCTGGAATACCTCAATACAAACGCGTACTCATGCATAAATCATGGATCACGGTGCATTATTCATCCAGTCATCTCTATACCGAGTTACAGACCCGGTCTCCCTTTATTCCCTCCCTCTCCCTCGTATTCTCGCTCTCTCTCATTTCAGCCCCGACATCCTGACAGAGAATTTTCTGTTTTAATCATAGCAGACCTCATCTCCTTATCTCGTTCACCTTGTGTGTGTGGGTCTGTGTGGCAGCGGGGTTGCAGAGGCGTTCGCAAAGGTGATGCGTGGGTGGTATATTAGTGAGTGTGTCATACGGTGTGTGTGTGTGTGGCGCTCTCTGCTCTGTGCGGTGCAGGGAGTGGCTGGTGGAGGGTGAAATACTGACAGGGTTCAAAGTGGCGTCACCCTGTGCCACGAGGGTCCTGCCGACTGACACAAAGAGGGACGGAGGAGCGGGGGGGAGGGGTAGATAAAATGATGGAGGGGGTTTAGATGAGAGTTAAGCGTAATTTATACTTCTGCGTCGAAACTACGGCGTAGGTCTTTCCGGTGCCGGT
>OMLI01018774.1:9548-20784 GCA_900302605.1 Rondeletia loricata
AAGTTGTACATTCAGTGGATATTGCTGTTAATTCACATATCAGATGCCCATATCCCTCTCCTTACATACTGCATATCACTGCTGTCAGATGAAAACCTTGTATCTCCAAAATATCAACTTTTCGGGAACTAAGAAAAATAGCCTTGACAACCATGCAGTGTTCAGTTTAGTCAATGAGTATTGAAAAGATTTCATGAACCCAAAGGTTGTAGAATTTTCTCAACCCTTGTTCAAGGACGCTTCAGCAGGGTGAATGCTTGCCAACACTGTGGTTTGAACCCGGGTGCTGTGGTTTGAGGGTGGTCTCCCCACTCACTACACCATCCTGCTGCCCTCCCACAATTCTGAGATATCTACAGAGAAGCAAATGTAGGGTATAGATAACTAAAGTGAGAGAGAATAGAAGTAAATAGGCATTGATCTTTCACCCTACAGTAAAGTGGGTAATTAAGTTAAGCCTTCTATGGAAAATAAGCCTCCTGTGGCTCTTGACTCTCTCCTGTATCAAAAGTAAGTGAGACAGTCTTAAAGTACAAGCTCTTGCACAGGACATACGTCTTATAGAAAGGGCAAAAGCCTGATATAAAAGTCACCTGGCGTCCTGGTTCTGGAGGAAAGACAAGAAGTGCCGGATCTCTTGGCGGTGGCGAAGTAAGGAACCTAGACGGTAACCACGGTAACGCGGAGAGACATTGGACCAGGGGTCAGGCTCCTGAAGGCCCGCTGAGGGAGGAGGAGGAGGGGGGGAAGGAGGTGGAGTGGACTTGCACTGCTCCATCTGTTGAGATGGAGAGAGAGGAGGAGGGAGGGAGAGAATAAATGAGAGAGAGACAGAGAGACAGAAAGAGAAGAGCAAGCAAGAAAGAAAGAGAGAGAGAGAGAGTACTGAGGTTGCTGCTCTCAGATGATTTCCTGAGAGAAATAAGGTGTGGTACAAAACTGCTTCACATCATGTCTAACAACGCCTTGTAGCTGTTCAGAAATCACTGTAAAGCACAGTGTCATTTGGATTATATTGCTTTCATAAAATTTAAAGAAAGAAGAAAACTGTTCGATACTTTTTTCTTTTTATCGGCAATAATTAAATAACAATTAAATGTTATTCTTCCGCCAAGCAATATAGTCCTTGAACAGTAGTTACACAACATTGCTGCTAAGCGACAAATAAGTACTGGTATGATGTGATTTTCGCAGTAATATTTACATTCGCTGATATATGGTCACAGGTTTATTGGATATTTTACAATGGCTTCCAGCGTGACGCAACCAATCAGAACTGAGGACTGCAACTATCTGTTTTATAAATCTGTTGAACTCCTGGATCGTGGTTGACCTGACCTGTTTCAGTCGGAGCTCTGACTCCTCATACAGGCTCTGCAGGTCCCTGTACTCCTCACTGTCCACCCTGCGCACCTCCTCCTGCACACACACCTGGGGAAACACACACACACACACACACACACACACACACACACACACACACACACACACACACACACACACACACACACACACACACACACACACACAGGAAAGCTTAGACTCAGACAAATCATTCTAATCAATTTGATCTTCACAATATTCACACATGTATCAACATAAACATCACAAGGGACAGAGTCAGATATCATCTGACGCCAAAATTATGAGACGTTTCATCACATCTTCTGCTTTTGTTTGTCTTTTTTATTATGTCTTAATATGTTGGATATTATGTAATGTATTTATTGATCAAAATTTATTTTCTCTTGCCCCCTTCCTCAGAGAGGTCAAAGGTCAGGGTCAGCTACAGAAAAGCACCACTGGAGCCGGTAGGGATTCCGTGATTTGCTTAAGGACACAGCCAGTTCATCCAGTTGAAGGACAGTCTCTCTAACCACTAGGTCACCCTGTCAGCTAACCTGACAACCTATTAGTCCACCTAAAGTCCACCTCCTCAACTGACTGAACAGTGAGTGAATTGAACCCAGGCCTGGACGTAGCTACCTGCTGGTAGGACTCTTTATCCCTGGAGACCAGTAGCATCCAGGGCTCCAGGAGGAGGGTCAGGGTGTGCTCCTCCACCCCGTCAAACAGCGCCTCAAAGGCGGGCGTCAGTCGGTCGTACACCTCCCTCCTGATCTCCTCATCTACACCAATACTCCTCCTGGCAGAGCTGCTCAGATAGGTGGAGTAAAGGAGCTGTGGAGGATGGAGGAGAGGAGAGAAGAGAAGAGAAGAGGAGAGGAGAGAAGAGAAGAGAAGAGAAGAGAAGAGAAGAGAAGAGAAGAGAAGAGAAGAGAAGAGAAGAGAAGAGAAGAGAAGAGGATCATTAAAATGTCATCACTTCAGAAACATTTCTCATACACAACATCATTATCCAATCCACACGATATTCACTATCTCTCCTCACTACAGCATCACACCACATAAACGTCATTTGTAACCCTCTTGGCCATGGCACAATGGAAACAGATACTCATCTAAATGTGATTCCTCTTGTGAAATAAAGATTAATTGAAGGAAAATAGATTTCACTGTAATTTATTCTGGACAGGCCTGCTTTCCTCCCTGGCCCAGCTGTAACCAGACAGGGTGGTTCTGGGTGACTGGCCTGGCGCACAACTGGGGGGTCTGACTCACATGTTTTTATGGGCGCTCAAAGCTCCCCACTTACTGAGGGGTAACGGGGGGAGGCAGCCAAGAGAGTGAGCAAATGAGAGCAGGTGTGTGTGTGTGAGAGAGAGAGAGAGAGAGAAAGAGAGAGAGAGAGAAAAGGAAGGCTGGCACACATGGCTGTAGCACAGTGATAGTGAGGGAATGTAAGGATGATGCCTGAGGTCCTGAGCCACAGTGGGTCCGTCTCTCAAACAGCAAGAGAGTGGATCCTTTGGCCTGACAAAACACTGTATGGCACACAGGCTCTGGTGGGGAATTCTAGAAACTTCCAAACACTTTCACTTCATTGTTGTACCGTCAAATACTTATTAAACATGCCTGGTTGATAGATGAGTGACATGATATCTCTCACACACACACACACACACACACACACACACACACACTCTCTCTCTCTCTCTCTCTCTCTCTGTGTTACTGTCTTTTGGAGTGCTTATACAGAAATGCGTTTTACTTTGCAGGTGACTTTGATTGTATTTGATTACTGTGATTGCTTTTGTAGGCTACATTGTTGAACAAAAGCTCCTTTGATTTTCAGATATTATTGCTTTGGTTGTGGCTTGCCAACTGTAATGTTAGTAGCTTGGTTAGCTAGCTAACAATGTTACTTTTAGCTACACAAAATCTTAGGTTTACGTTACGTTACCTTGGCAACTGTAGAATATTCATACCGTATTTAAGCTGGACAGTGATAAATGGCTTAGTATTTAGTCAGTTTCAGATGAACTTGGCAGAAAAACGTTGGTTTGGTACTTGGGGAGGGAGTGTTAGTGTGTATGTGTGCTGACCTGTGCCTGTCTCTGTGCTCTGTAAGGGTCCAGTCCGTCCTGGTGGAACAGCTGATGGTAGTGCTGCAGGTCAGTCCAGACGTTGACTGCATTCTCCCATAGCTGAGACAGGAGAAACCACTCAGTAGTTTTCATCATGGACGTGTATTCCTTGTCACATCAAGTTTTAACAGTGTGTTTAACAGTACAGATGGTACTGCCCCACTTGCAAGTAATGACGTCTAAAACTATTATTACTAACTATTACTAACCAGTATTTTGGGTGGATGGTACAATGCAGTGGACAAATTCAATAAGAGTGTATAATATTAAAACCTAGCAGCTGCTATTGTACCTGGTTTCCAGATTGAACACAGAAGTGTGTGAAGTATAAACCAGCCCGGGAGTCAACATAGAGAGCCTGTAACATCCTCTCCATTCTTCTACTGCTACTGGAATATAACTGATGAAACACACACACACACACACACACACACACACAAGAAAACTTTAACATAATCAACGAGGCAATTCATAAAAAATACATTTGAATCAGGACAACTAACACACTTCACCTCTCTTGTAGAGGAAATGTAAGCTCATGCCAGTGTTTCCACTTCCCACTGAACAGACAAGGTGGCCACCCCATCTAGAAAGAGCTCCATCTCTATTGGTGTCAATGCATTGGTTTCTGAGGACTCTCTACCCCACACAGAAACTTTTCTGCACCAGTGGTATCTTCTCCTCCCAGTTTTCCTACCTGCGTGTGGGCAGTGTGGGGGGATCTGGGCAGGCAGGTGTCAGGCCGCAGGTGGGGCAGGGTTATACTGCCAGGGTGGGGGTCTACCCCTGATGGAGGCCTCAGGTGCCTCCACAGCCCCAGATGAGCGGATTCATCACTATCTTCCTGAACACACTGGGACGTCCAGAACCTGGGAGCCCTATGGGGATTCAAGAGAAAGGACAGCAAAGGGAGAGAGAATTACCAAACAAATCCATTTGTACAAAGAGCAAACAATATAAGCAATATTGACAATATATGGTGAAAATAACAGCTTATATAGGATATATTTCATAGTTTATGACAGCAAAATATGTGAAACCATGGCAGTCTACCAAAGACATATAAAAAGACACTTAGTAATACACTCACACACACAAATACACCCACAGCAGTGTCTCCCAAAGATATGAAGTCAAATATTGTCTCATGCTCACCAGTAGAAGATCAGAGCCTCGTCGAGGTAGGGCTGAACCGAGCGTAGTTTGTCCTCTGTCCAGCAGGGGGAGGTAGTGAGGCCCATCCTGGAGAGCAGCGCTTCATTCAGACTGCTCTGACTGGTGCTCAGCAGGTACCGGTTTGTCATCCACACCAAATGTCTGACCCACATCACGTCACGTCACATTACATCACATAAATCACATCTGATATTTGTATCCTACACCACATCAATCACATGTCTAACATAAACACAAAAGCAAGAGTATTGTGACAGTGAGGTTAAAGTTTGTGTTGCAGTTGACTCACTTAAGAGTCTCACAGATTTCATATTAAAAGATGATTGTGAGGCAGAAGAGCAAACTGCCAGCTTTTGATTTTTGTGTTAAGTCATGTCAAAAAAACATGACCATATGCTGTAATAGAATAACAAAAGGTATGTGTGACAAATACTCTTTACCTGTGCTTCCACTCCCAGTGCTGTGTAGCCTTCAGTCTCTCTATATCCATCCAGAGATAGAGTAGCTTCTCTCCTTGCTTTCCCCGTAAAAACTCCTTGAACTCATCCAAGCCCTGTCTACTGCCATGGAAACAGGCACCATGGTAACAAATATCAAGGACATTTTTCTGGTCTGCGCCCCCGCTCCCCCCCTCCTTATTCTTCTCCTCATCCCCCTCTGTCTTTTCTTCCTCCTCGCTCCCCTTCTCGGCTTCTTGAACTCTCTCTTTCTCTTCCTCCAGTCTTTCCCTGCCCTCACCAGTTGAATAGTGGCAAACTTCACTTTCAGAGGAGCCGTTTGTGTGGCTACAACGATTTCTCTGGTCTCCTGACCTGCTGAGACAGTCAGAGGTGTTTGCCTGGCTGCATTCATCCATCCGTTTCACTACATCTTTGATCACCTGTTTAACCACTTTGGCAGCCAGATACTCTAATTGTGGGTTGGAAGACTCAAAATTCTGGGTATTGGACTCTTTTAGACACGGCTCTTCTGCAGTGCCAGCTGATGGCTCTGTGAAATAGAGGCTCAACTCTGTTTGTAGCCTGTGGGGTTCCTGAGTTTTCTCAGAGTTGAGGTTAGAGGAGGAGGAAGAAGAGGAAAAGTTGCGTGGATCCTCTGGCTCAGGGAGGCAGGAGGAACATCTGGATGATGCACAGCATTTTGGGCTGATATGCTTCCTGTGTCCTTCCTGGCCAGAGGAAGGTAGACGTCTAAAGTTGTGCATCCTCATAGACCCTGCACAGTGAGGAATAACACAACAATAAATGAGCATCCTTGGCTTCATAACTAGATTTCAACATGCATACATATACAGAAGTTGTAGACATGCACTTTGAAAAGTCATAGGCATATACCTTGTTTTGTTGAAACATTCTCTTGAGCATGTGAGCATGTTAGGGCCTTCAGTGCATTGTTATTTTCCTTGTTCAGTTGGGAGGAAGAGTGAGGTCTTGTGGCTGAATGGGTGGTTTGACGTGAGTCGACAACCCTCTTGTGGATACAGATCAACTTGGCTAGCCTAGGAAAGACCGGAAAACACTGAAATACCTCCAGTCAGCTGAGATGTGTACCATCAGCCATAGAATACACAAGCATGTATTTTCTAAAAGCATGAATTACATGATAAACAAATTAGATTAACAAACGTGGCTATTGTTACTGCGGTGCCATTACTTCTATGTAGGTTGCAAGCTATCGTGAGTCAGTCAGTCATCTGATCTGAAGAGGGATGTGGCCCTAAGGCCGCACAAAGGAGATGCATAAGGCATTAGGTGGATTAAAACAGAGGAGGAAGTAGGGCAACAGTCTTTCATATAATCACAAGCCCTTCCAAGGAGCTACAATACAATTCGTAGTTTACAATTAGTTACAATAACTACAAAATATTTCATTGAATTGCTACCTGTAATCAATGCCAGTTCATTTAAAGAGCAAGTTATCACATCGCTAGAAAACAATGGACATCATAGTACACCCTCATAGATGATTCAAATGGCCCATTCAATTTCCCTTTTTTTCAATTAAACTCATTAAGCGAGCATTTCTCAATTTGTAGCAGAGGTACAATGATCACAGTAAATGGAAACAACTCAAGTCAGGACATGCAGCAGGGAAAGGCCTGTGTTATCAGCACACGCTGGTTGCCTGTTGCTGATAAGAATTTGAACAGCACAAGTGAAAGAGAATTTAACATGATGTATAGAAATATTATATAACCTAACTTTGTGTTTAATCAAGTTTACAATCACTGCAGAATATAGGAGGTAAAGTACATTGGATTTGTGCATAGGCTCATCTAATCATAGGCCAAGATAGCCATGTATGTGTAATACCTGTATTCAAAGTAGCAATCACTTTGAATGAATAAGGGGAATCTTTCTTTCATGATCCATTGAATGCCTTGCTCTTTGTCCAGGCACTGCAAAAGTCAATGAAACAGACTCATCAAATCAAGCCTCCAAAGCTACTGTACAAAGATCTAGACTCATCTCCAAAGCTCAAATCAATTCAACTACTTGAAAAGACAAATAAGGACACCATCCACTACTTACACAGACAGTGTAGTGGTTGTCTATCGGGGGGCTTCTGGCCAGCAGTGTGGGGTCATCAGTGGGGAGTCGTGCTTTGCTGCGGTGTAGCACTGATCTGATCCTTCTGGAGACACACTCTGCTGCCTCACTCACCACCTCAAACACCCCGGTCTCCTGGTTGTACAGCAAAGCCTCCGGGAAAGACTGGGTTTACAGGGAACAAAAACTGATAAGAGCCTGACAGCTTACATTTTCAACTACATTTATAGAGAGAACTATTATTAGACAGTGATAGCTATTCAGTTGTTGTTTATAAAGAGGTGGGAAGGAGAGGTTTTGTCAATATGCCAAATCTATATATCACTTTACCGGCAGACTCAAGAAATCATTGAAGAAGTGTACCAGTATATCATCAGAGGCCAGACAGTGCTCCTGTATACATATAAACAAAGGAAAATGAGTAGTCTAAGAAGCATCCACTAGAAGAGGCAACATTTTCTATTCTGCAAAACCAAAATTTGCTGTAAAAGATTGAAATAGTGATGACATTTCAATGACAATGTGTACTCACAAAATTGCCAGCAGTAAGATGAGGAAACTCTAAGACAAACACAAACTTCAGTTACCAAGCCATTCTCAATTGACAGTATAGTTTTAGATTTCTTAATGTAACGTTACTGCTCTTACCTGTTGCGATCTCACACATTCTTTACCTTGCAGATAGCCAAGGAGTCTAGGCTTGTACCGTACAACAAAGCTGGCTGCCCGGTTCAGAGCGAAAGTCGCCAGACCTTTCAGTGTAATTACAGACACTCAGCAGGTTGCTATGGAAGTGGAGTCTTTCAAAACACAGGGGCCGGTAAAAGTTTAACTAGAGAACACCAGAGAGAAACAAAATAATACAGAAAAATAAGTTGTTGTGGGATAACCTGAGAAATAATTCCATTCTTTATTTTTTCTGATTTCCTATTATGACCATTTAAGCTAACTTGCATGCAGGCCAAGTGTAATGAGATGACGCTTTGTGCCGTTCACAAGAAATGGCTCAGTTACACCACTGGATGGCGCCAAACGCTCAAAATTGAATTTAATAAACAGTGGTGGCGGGCAGGATCAAATCTAAAAGGAACCAGATAATTTCATGAATGGCAATGACAGATGGCAGACACAGATATGTAAAAAAGCTTTATTTAAAACTATCTCAAAACACTGTACAGTCATGAGTGAACAAGATATAGAAGACAACAGTAAAACTTGAGAATCTCATACTGGAATTCCAAAAATATAAAATAAAAATAAAAAAATCATTCTGTACAGTAGATCAGTTTGTAGGAGAAAAGTACTCAACAGTCAAGTTCAATCATTGTATCTGCTGGTGAGACTTCTTCCACATTCATAATTAAAAACACACAAGTAAGACTGTATTGAAAAAAGGGAGAAAAAAATTACAGTACATAGATAGACACAAACACATTCGCGGGCACAGAGAACTTGCTCTTGAGTACTGGCTACAGATCAGTTTCCTTGGTGCCAAACCTTGACCTGACCATTAGCAGTAAAATTGCAAAAGTGACGTTGGATCAGCATATAGGAATCAAATTCACCCTCCGCTCATTCACAGTCTCCTTAGGTTTCGCTTGCTTTGAGCGCTTCCTGGAAGAAGTACGTCCTTCTTGCCGCGACGGCCTACGGACTGGCTGCCACAATCTCTGGAGCCGTGGAAAGCGCACAGGCAGGCTGTGCAAAACTGGAAACCACAGTCAGCTCTGCTGCACACGCCCTCCATTTTAACGGAGTGACACCTTCCTGGATGCTGGCATCGCGGGCACGGCTTGAGGCACTCGTCATTGAAGAGGGTTTTGGCAACCTGGTTGGAAAGCAGACATTTTTTGTATCCCTTTTGGCTTTCATGACATGAAGTAAATGATTGTTACAATAACATGTTTAAATGTAAACTTCCCTGTACTTTCCCTTTTATAAGCTAAACTAGGTAAAAAACCTAGTATATGGCTGGACTCAGGAGCACTTGTACAGCCCTTGTTAATAGTCTTCGAATTATATTAATGACATTAATGGCATCATGCCCAAATAAGGGCATTGTGACGTCACTATGCCCAAATAAGGGCATAGTGCTCTTGTAACTTCATCAGTCACTCAGTCACGTTCAGCCCATTCAACCCCTCTCTCTTGCAATGTCCGTGGTTTGGAATGATGAGGACCATATTGACTCAACCCCTAATCACTTGATCTCTGCTAGTGACGTCACTATGCCCTTATTTGGGCATGATGCCCATAGTGCCCTAGTGACGTCACCATGCCCAAATAAGGGCATAGTGCCCTAGTGACGTCACCAGGACGTCACCATGCCCAAATAAGGGCATAGTCACTACAAACGGGACCATGATGTGATGATGTCATAATGTGATGATGTTGATGTGATGACATCATCAGACTATGTGATGATGTCATGATGTCACGATGTGATGATGTCATAATGTGATGATGTGATGACATAATCAGACTAGCCGACCAATGGTGTAACTTCATCACTCAGTCAGTCACTCAGTCACTCACAGTCAATACCTAAGGTGTATTATATTTATTCTTTCGTTCTTATTATGATTTTGTTCTTGCTTGTTTGTTTTGTCTATAGTGTCTTGTAAGCCCATGCGGGCTGGGCACCTTTTGGTGCATGACACTGAATAATAAATTACTACTACTACACTCACGGACATTTGGGTTTCTAGGGCTGGACTCACTCATCGTCCAGCCAATAAGAAGACCCTTTGCTCTCCGCTGTATAGTAATTAGTACATCAACATTTTAAATTGTAATATTTGAGGAATTTTTCCATCTTATGATTTCTTAACTCACCTGCAGGAACTTTTCCCGTTTGCTGCTACTGCCCGAGTGTGAAGCGCTGTGCTGTAATGGGGTTAAAGTGCTTTTTCCTGACTGTGGGGTGCAGTAGCTGGAGGTCCTGGACTGGGCCTGGACCGACTTGAGGACCGACCTCTTCAGCAGAGCCAGTCTGGTCTCTGCATCAGGGACGTGGACAGCACCACCAAGCTATAGGACAACAAAATACATTAGGAAGAGTAAGTACAAAGGTGTTTATCTCTAGGCTTTATCGACATTGACAGGCTGAATGGCAGTGAAACTATCGTTAAACTGGATAATAGAAGCAGGAAAACAACAAAAGCCACAGTGCTATAGGTTAACACCCTTATGGTGACATGAGGCAGAGTATGATTGGTATTGCCCATGCTTTTCAGTACATCTGTGTGGTTTTATAGCAGTAGTGACTAATGGCAAATCTCCTACCTCAAGGGCAGCCTCCACTTCATTTAGGTGAAGTCTTCTCCTGCGGCGAGCCTGCTTGTCTTGCTGGATGATTTCATTCCAGCTCTTGCACACCTCACCAAACCTGTCAAAACACCAACAACTGCATGAATGAGGCGTTACAAATTTTTACTGGCCCTGAGCACACCTTTAAAACTAATTCTGCCTGTTTCCTTTAGGGATGGGAATTTCGAGTAATTTTATGGTCGACTAACCGAATCTGATCAAAACCGACTAGTCGCTAAAAGCGGAGAATTATCAGAAGCTTTTGTAACAGCGTTTGGAAAACATTTGAAGAGTAAGTATTTCAAATAACATGCATCAGTCAGTACAAAGTTAGCCTAATATCTGGCATGTTTATTATTTTAAAAACTGAATTTAAATCATTTATTGAACACTGCCGTCTTTAACAAGGGAAACACATTGAATAGCGTTATATCTGACAGTGTTAGGTTACACCAGGAGAAAAATAACAGTTATTTCTAAACAGTGAAACGGAGGATTGTGAAACTGTTAACGTTACTGCTATAACGTAGACAAATAATAATAGCCTACCGTGCGTCCTGCATGTGCAGTAAGATTTACTCACTCAGATACCGCAAGCCTATCCATTTTTGTTGAGTGAGATTAGCATGTATAATATATATAAATATAAATATTATTATAAATATATAAATGAAAGCCGACTAGCAGGTCACCCGTCGGTTACTCGACTAGTCC
>OMLI01018783.1:0-10376 GCA_900302605.1 Rondeletia loricata
ATATATGAGATAAGAGCATGAGGAGTGTGTAACTCAACTGCAGCACTCTCTCGTCCCCGTATAGAGGATGCGCTGCTCCTCATCAGCTGGACAGGTTTTGGGGTTCAGCACCGCGCGCCGGACAGCACCCCGTTCTTGTCGTCCAGTCTGCGCTCTATATTTTCGGCCAGAGCGTGGAAGAACCGATTGCGAAAGTCCCGTGCCTTTGTCTGGTGAGCTTCACTCGGTTGAGCGAGAAGCACACCTTTGAAGGTCTGGTCCCTTGTATGTTCCTCTTTCAGCGAGCGGGTGCTCACCCCATCAGATAGATAATTCACGGACCATGGGCACCCTTGGAAAAATAATTGCACCATCTATTACAGTCTATTATAGTCTATTACAGACTACCAGAAGGTGGGATCAATCGTATCCCCACCGGGGATGAAAACGAACGACCAGAGGTGGGGACGTGAAAAACAGTGGGTAGGAAATCCCACGCATCCCCCCCCGGCAAATCGCACGCTGTGTGTGTGTGTGTATGTTGGATTGGGAGTGTCTTGAAATTCCAATGCGTGGGGAAGTTTTGTTCCAAAACAGAGTATGGGCCAAAAGGGAGTTTTGAAAACCTGAAATCTCACCACCTGATGAAGTAATCATTGAGTTGCTGGTATTCATAAAACCTCCACAGATATATTATGGTGATGTTGTGCTGTGGGACAGTAAACATCCTACTTATTGCACCTTTAAAAACTTTCATGTTCTCAGCATCTGGGGAGGAATCTGGCTGAAGCCCAGGAGAGAATCAGTGCTGACGATAAGCTTGTTGGAAGCCCTCTGATGAAGCTCCTCTATGGGGATCCTGGGCCCATGTTGTCCGTCCCCTCTGACTGCCCAACACATCACTCCTCCTTCTGGAGTCTACCTGAGACGATGACAGTGGAACGCTTCTCTCAGCTGGTGGGAGAGGCACAGGGATGCAACTCCTTACCCCTGCTTACCCTATTTCTTAAGAAGGTACCTATCTTGTTTACTGGAGAATGTGTCAGCAGTGTCTTCATCTATGTCTATGGCATGAGTAATCCTATCCATGAGTAAGACTGGGGACACACTCGAGGATTATCGGGCCGATTTACACCAGATTTACCGACAATTGGGAAGGGGAAACCCCGATGGAAGTCTTGGTCGGGACCGTTGTTCCAAACAGATTATCTGGTAGTGTGAGGAGTTTGCAGATTCAATCCTAACCACCCCGATCAACTCGCAGACTGATCTAAGCCGCCCCAATCATATCAAACATGTTACTAGCCTAGCTAACATTATATATTTTTCTGATAAAGCCTGCTCACCTCCAACTCTCACTGCAAAGTGTACAGCCCACGCTGACTGGGTCTCTCAGTGCACATTAATGCACATTATTAGTACATATTAATTCATGTTGGATCATGTTCCTGCAATATTAGAGGTCCTGACATGAGTGACGTATCTGGAGTCAGCAGGATAATCTTGTTTATCTTGTTAACAATTATATTGTTATGTGTGTGATACCCAGTCCTTGCCTGTCATCTAGTGTGAGCATATTTACAGCTGAGAGTCAAAAAATCAGTGAAATCCGTCATTATATGTGTGATGTAATGCATCTGCATTTTGTCCCAAGCCTGAAGTATCACACCTCCTAAATATGTGTGTGTATTTGTTCTAGATACAGTGTGTGAGACAGTTACATCACCTACCTGAGCTGGCTGCATTACAGTCAGACCTTTTGAGGGTATTTCCCCTGGCATCAGACACTACACCCCAGAGTATTGCACAGATGTTACAGCAGATACCAGCAGGTATATTTACATCAGATCACATTTTGTATTGAATGTACAACACCACCAATGAAAGCGTAATGAAAAAATCCACCACCACCACCATCACACACACAAACACAAACACAACTCACCTTTCTCTGTATCCTTGATAGGATACCAGAAGAAGATACTGCTTGAGAGGGTGAGGAGATTCATCGAGGTGTGGAATTGCCTCAGACTGGATGTGGCCAACAATTGTAAGCACATGTACATTAATTCTAACGTGAATATGTATGTGTGTTTGTGTGCACGTTTGTATGTTGAGTAGTTAGCGTAGTGTAGTTTTGTGCTTGAGTTATCTGGTGTCTGCTGCCTTCACTGCATGCCTTAATTTGCTTGCTCCCATGCCTGTATATATAGCAGCAGACTTGGGAGTGGACGTGAAGTTGTGTGAGAAAGAGGTGACACCAGAGAGCTCTGGGGAGTTCCTGACACCATGTCGACATGGACCTGGGTCATGTCTTCGAACTCTGGTAGACTTCCTGTCAAACACTCACAACAGCTTGGTGAGAGAGGCCAGGAAACTGAGCCACCAAGAAGAAAGGTCAGTCCGCCTTGTCCGGTGTCAACTGCAAAGGGCTCGTTCATTTGGCGTTTGAGTTGAATTTACAGCTATGATTAAGACATTTTACAGCTGATCATTGGTTATTTTCCTGTGATATTTCCCCAGTGAATACAGTGTTCCATTGGAGGGGATCTCAGAGACCCAGCTAACCCTGTGCCATCCAGAAAGGGAGCTGCTACCCCTGGTGTTAGCCCACTGCCACTACACCTTGAGGAAAGGCAGAGAGACAGACAGTAGTTACAATCTGCCAGGGATCCAAACCCAACTGGCCCGTCGCTTCCTGGCTGGGAAACCACTTATCAAAGCGGTAAGAATGGAAAAGAAACATACAATTACATGCAAATGCTAGGTGATGCCAACTATTCTACTAACCAGCACTATTGTCCACTTTGATCAAAATCAGGACACCTCAAGGTACTTGAACAGACACCTGCAGGATTTCTCTGTGGTTCTAACAGAGGTCAGAGGCAAGATTCGTCAGGTAAGTCCATTACAGTTATGTTACTTCTGAACTTTAGTACCTTTGTAGTACCAGTCTTCATCCAGAGACAGCACTGACTAAATGCCAGCCCAAGAATGTTCACAGTACTTTCCCCTGTGGGATTTTGAGAGGCCTCTTTGTTAGAGGTCAAATTCCTTCACCCAAACTCCTCTCTGTTTCCATTCACCGGGAGAGGTCTCCCCCCTGCCAGGCGCCACTCAGTGGCCTGCTGACAGTTGCTCTGTCTGTGGTATAGGAGCCGCTGAAGGGTTCGGTGAGTGGTGCCATGCGGACGGTGCTGCGTTCATACACTGATGCTTGTGATGCTGTGTTTGTGGTGGAGATTGCCCTACGCTTCCTTGGCAAGACGGGTGGAGACCCCCAAGGGCAACTTCTGTCCTACCTTACTGATTCACTGCAGATGGACTCACAGATCTCCAGCTGTGTAGCCAAGGTAGAAACCTCCGGACCTGCAGCTATTTCTCTTCCAACATAGTTATGCAAAGAATATGTGATTATGTGGATCTCATTTTGTATGCAAGGCACTATTACACCACCCTATTGTTGGTCTGCCTATATAATGGTAGTATTCCAATTTATAGACTACTCCACTTAACTAATGTGCACTTTGGAAATAAGTGGAATATAACTCTTTCTCACCTAAATCACGTAAATCCATTAACCCTTCTGTTTCATTTTCATTTCAGGCTCTCGGAGAGAGTAGACTGGAACACAGCATATTCACCTGGCAGCTCCTTACCTGCTGGAAATCTGAGCTCTTGCTGAGCCGAAAGCAAGTTAGTAAGAATAAAATCATAATATGCCAGCAGGTTGCTGAATGTGGCAGTCACAAGAGAAATAGGCAAGAGTGTGACAATTATCCCTATTGACTGATCACAACAATGGATCTGTGCCTAGGCCAAGCCACTTTAAAGACCTAGAAACACAAAAGTCATGCATGAAACTCCCCCTCGGTGACGACATATTTTGTTTTTGAGTAATTATTTTCACTCATGTGAACCCAGCTAGCTGCCAGTGACTGACCTCAGAGACCACAGAGAGCTAAATTTGCTGGGCTGTAAATCCGTAGAAAGTGTGCCGTCCGACATGGCAGGCGCACAGTGTTTGACCCCAGCAATAAAGTGAATTGTTTGAATTCCCTCTGCAGTTTCTGCCATAAAGCACATGTTTTACGTTTAGCATCTAGGATCAAGAGGTGTGAATCAAACTTTGATAACACTCAGTCCGCTATCATGTTCCAGGACCCATTTCAGAGACTACCTTCAGAATTCCAGCAGAAGCTGTCTGAGGAGGAGAGGAAAGGGCTGAAGGTTTTCCTTGCTGTCACAGACGTCGACACGTTCTCTCTGGAGCTGCATGAAATTCTCCTACTGAAGACGAGCAACTCCATGCCAGACCAGGTCTACCTACCACACTGGGAGTAAGCAACCTCTAATAACATCAACAAGCCATGTGTATTCCCCCCCTCCATACTGACGACACAACTAGCAAATGTATTTTGACCATTTGTGAGCAGGAGGTAATGCACCAAACAAATGGTATCATTTACAAAGCATTTGCATTATTTTGTTTGAAGGAATGTTTATTCCCCCGTTTTCCCGAAGTGGTTTTGTTGAAGATACAACATTTTCGGAATCTCATAAATGAAAGAAGAAGTGTGCCTATTGTCAGCTCAAAGATGACCACCCTCATTTAAAGGAATCCATTGAAAGTGGACACTTTCAATCACAGTGAAAAGTGGGGGTCTCACCCTGGTTTCTCCCCTGGGATTTGGGGCCTTTTGACTCCTAGGGCCAGAGCGTGATCCCTCCAGGCGGCCATCTGTCAGGGGAAAGGGGCTTAAGTTATATACCCTCTGCAGGCTCAGGCCATCTCTATTGAAGCAGCAGCTGGACAAGGAAGTGAATAGGAATGTGTGTGGAGAGAGAACAATGGATGCAGTGCTAACTGTTGCTCCTCTCCATCCCTCCTCACTGTCTCCAGCATCAGGTCCACTGTGGAGAACCATTTGGAGCAGAAGAACCTTCCACCTCTGCCCGGGCTTGATTCTTTACCAGAGGACATCACGCTAGACAAAGGAGCTGATGTGTGGAGGGCAGCTGTGGGGTTTAGAAAAATATAGATTATTTCTACAGAAAAGTTGATCATTTCCGATGTTCTTTTTATTATTACAGGCCATATGATTTCTTTTTTATTATTATTACTACCTATATTAGAACATTGTCTCAGTGTCTATAATTCATTCATTCCATATGATAGGATGAGGCAGAACATTTTTATGTGAATATTATAAATGTTTACGTTTTGAGTTGTGTTTTCTATTAGGGGTTCAACTTTAATATGTAATGAGAGAGAAAGGAAAGAGGTGGAGAGTGGTGCAATAAAAAAAAGTAACCATATTTATTGTATTGCATTATGTTCATTCTATCATTGTGGTGTTAGGGAACTATTAACAAATCACCTTTGAATGTATTGGAACTGGATTGTTTTCTATGGAAGCATTCCCCAGCACTGATAACTTAAAACCCCCTCTTTTCATCTTGTCATCACGCCTCCCTCTGCAAAGTCAACCAAACTTTTTATTTGAGTCATGTCCCCGTGCACAGTAAACAGTAGATAGACAGCTCTCCCTGCCTATCAGACGCTCGAATAAACGGACATTGTTCATTCTCCACCAATCCCAGATGTCGGGGGCGGAGCTCTTCTGTTTTGTTGCCACAGAGAAGATGTTGCGCGTTATTTTCGTTCCTCATCACCTTTGACGACGGAATACTTTGACTGAGCAGCGGAGGACTGTCTCGGCAGTTAAAATATATCTGCGATAGTTTACGAGTGCTGTGTTTGGCTAAATAATCCACAATGGTGCCATCCAGCTTCTGATTGTAAGTACTTGCCCGGTAGCCAACATAACGTTAGTTGCTCATCTGGTGATGATGGGGGTAAAGAGGAGAGATATTTTAGCTTTGGCATGAGAAGGCTTATTCTGAAAACCAAATCTGGCAGCTTTCTGTTTCCCAGAAGGATTTTAACGTTATGTTGGGAATGGAAGACCATTTGGCCTGCTAAACTGATGCGTTGATTCGACAAATCAGTGTAACCTCTTTATCATATCTATCATGCTCAACTGGGCTTGTTGTTCCTGTCTAGGAAGATGATAACACTAACATACACCTGCAACAATGTAGGGAACAATAGTACAGTTGTGTGCTTCACACAGTTAACGTTAGCTAGCTTGGTATGCAGATAATTGTTTTAGAAGAGGTAACTAGCTCACATATTAGGAGTAACGTCAGGGTACAGTTATTATAGCCTCAGCAACACTGGGTCTTCTCACTGAGTCAGCTTGCTGCTTAACGTGATGGACATACAGGCTTAGACCACAGAACATCATATAGCCTGACTACTGTAACGTTGGCAGCCTAATTCTCATTGTGTCCACTGATACTTGCTTTTACCAGGGCTTTGGCTTAGTGTGGTCCTCCTCCAGTTGTCAAGCCATCTCAGCTGCTGTAGACGTTGTGAGTGGCTTTGTTGTTGGTTACCCTGGGAAACAACCAAGCCAGGGGAAAGTGACTGTTATTTCGTCTATTTTCAATGCTGAAGTCCCTGAAGAAATTGGAGGTGGGGGGCTTTGTGGCCTATTGCGCCTCATAGTCATTACAACCACAGTCTCTTCGCAGGCCTACAAAGGATGCATACCACACGTAGCCCCTCCATCCCGACAGGTGTCTCAGGAGATGCCCTGGACCTCAGCTTGACAGGCTCCCAGCTCACTGTGTCCAAAAGGCCCAGCAGTGCATCACCTGGGAAATACTTCTCCCGCTCCGTGTCGGTATCTGTGGCTAGCGACAGCAAAGGAAAACGCAACACCCTGGTGAGTAAACCACTGTGGCACAGGTGCACTACACTGCAATATGTACGGTAGTGTAACTGATGATGGAGCGATCAGAGAATCTAATCAAGAGACATGATCATCCAAGAAAGGATTGAGCGCATCAGGATTGTAGTGTAGTTTGCCTAAAACAGTTAACTTAATCAGAATGCTTCATGACAGCCAATGTGTAATGTTTGCGGTCAAACCTTGTCATTCATTGAGTCTGTTTAATTCACAGAGTGATGCTAGCTTCGGCAGCTCCCGCTCCATCAAGAACCTTCGGCGGTCCAACAGCACCACGCAGGTTAACCACCAGGCCAACATCAGTTTAAGGTACACACACACGCACGCACGCACACCTGCAGGGATGTAATAACAATGGAACTATTTATGCTGTGACACATTTATAATTTCAGTATTTTGTTTAATTATTGCTATGCTCATATATATGTTTTGATAGCTCTATGGAATTAACTTGTTTTCTTCTATCCTAATTGTTGACATACACTAAGCTGCATACAGTATGTGCTGCTACATGCACTCTGCAAAGCTTCAGGCAAAGCTAGCTCTTTGGAGGTTCATCAAATGACCTTCACTGTAATTAGATCTACCTGCTATTGAAATTTGAAGAACCGGTGAATAGTTTTGTGTTTGGAAATGTCAGAGCAGAATGTGTGCATTTTAGATAATGTGTGTCAGACAGTCTTTTGAGCCAGTCTTCATGTTACCACAGTACATAACTGCAGGAACAATTACTGTAGCTCAGTCGGCTTGCATGGAGTCTTGACTCTTTAAAGCCTCTCTTCAGTGAACAACAGCTGGCGGCCCAGAAGCTTCGTCAAGTTGGGACAATGGGCATTGTGGCGCGCCGGCTACTGCATGATAAAGAGTGGAGGGAAGCTGGGGGGCTGTTGCTGGGAGGGAGCAGGGCCTTGCTTTGTCCCAGGTTAGAGGGGGAGGGCCGGGACCTTGGGGTCGGGTTACCCCCTCCACCATGAGCCAGTGAAAGGAGAAGTGTGTGTGTGCACACTCTTGATTCTATTGTCCGGCAGCTGCCGGCATCCCCGCTCTCCTTGCTGCCTCCCAGGATGCAGAGCAGAGGGGCTTTAAATTTAAAGACATTCTATATACCCCCCCAATACCCTCTAACTATTTGAGTCTTTCAGGACTGCCATTGGGTCAATCTCCACCCTCTCCCTCTCCACTGCTTCCTCCCCTCCACGCATCACTCTCTTGTAAAATGAAACATAGAGGAATGCGCTGCCTGAATTAGTGTTGTCAGATTGCTTTTCATTGGGCCAGCTGGCTTATCCCACCCCCCACCCCACCCTCACTTAAACACACACATGCTCATACACATTTATACACTCACCCAGACAGCAACACCCTGCACAGCACAGGCAGGCTCCAGCACAGATGCCAGTGGAGGCCAGGCCAGACAGGAGGTCACCCTACATCTGCGCCTAATGGTGGAGTTGCTGGTGTGTGTTTGGGGTGTGTAAGGCTATTTGAAGGATGAATGACAGGCCATTGGGATCAACATATGCATGTGTGCATTTGCATGGAATCCATAATGGAATTCCCCTTGGCAGAGGGTCTGCTGCTACATACTGAATTCCAGCACTTGGGGGAGAAGAGGGGATGAGTCCCGTCTACGCAGCTGTCATGACAACATTTAATCACAAAAGCTGCCACTGAAGGCCACGCTTAAAGGCCCCTGCTTTGTGTTGAGTTGCTTAATTGTGTGTTGTGTACCACTAAGCCCTTGTTGGGTGAAAACTGAGCCCGCAAGCCATGTGCTCTTTTCCCACTTAAAAGGGCAGATTTTAAATAATTTGTTTGGCTTAGACAGCCACCACCTCAGCCTTTTCAACTACCATTTCACTCTTAACCCTTTGTCATGCACGTGCTTGAAGATAGAAACCTGAATGATGTTTGATTGGTGATGATTTGGTTTAATGCCAAAGAAGAGTAGTGCAACATTGTACAATATAAAACAATGGGCCTTAGCTATGGCTGACTTGTGTGTGTTTCCCAGTGAGGACCAGAATGATGACTTCCTGGCCCTGTTTGACAGCAGCTCAGATGGACGCAGGAAGCTGGCCAGCCTCAGCAAGGCCTCACCAGACAGAACCACATGGAACATCCTGGTACTTACCATATCACTGTCAACCACACATTGCCATTTGTTTATTTGTCATTGACTATATATAGCCAATATGCATAGCCAATATCAGCTTTAATATTAATTCTAATCATCATATGCATAGGCAATATCCAAATTAAAGAACATTTTACTGTGGCTACTAACAAAAGCTTTTTTCCTTTTAAAACATTGAAAGATAATTCATACTATGTTTTTAAATAGGAAATTCATTTTAAAGGCGACATATTTTACAGTAGTTCAGGTTTATCAGATTGTGTAAGTGTAACAAGTGTATGTTCTCTTTATTTTAGGACGACCAGCCCAGAGCTTTTCCCCTGGCCTCTAGTTCCCGCAGCACTGGCAGCATGGACTCTCCCACCGGCCTGAAGAAGAGAGAGCCTGGCATTGCACTGGCTGCCAACTTCACTGCCAACAACAGGTGGGCAGCGTCTCTGACACATACATACACACAGCTTGGGAATAGCTCAACAGACCAGGGACAGGCCTCTCCCTAGCCTGGTGACTACTTGCACTGCTGCATTCTGGATATATATCTGCTTCTCGTGTTTCATACCTGCTGAATAATGGAAGCTGAGACTGCCCTCAGGCGTTCCGCCCACTCACGGATACTTTTTTCCCATGAAAATTGTCAAACAAAATCCGTGCAGGCTCAACTTGGACTATGGTAAGAATTTGTGTCAAGGCACATATCAGTTACTGCACTGCCTTGAGTGTGGTAGAGTGGCATTCTCGATACTTCATGTAGATGCCAACAAATGAGCTTTTTAACTGGTTTGTAAATCAGAACTGTCTGTTGGAGAAAGTGAGTGTTATTTTGCCTTTTTGTTTTATAGGAGCAACAAGGGAGCTGTGGGGAACTCTGTCACCACCATCTTACACAATAACTACTCTGAAAAGCCACTCACACCTAAGAGCTCCAACCAGAAGCCCTCTTTCAAGTAAGTCCAGAAATGAGCATAATTGTTTGTAGGGCTGTGCGATATGAACAAAATCTTCTATCACGATATGGGTAATTTCATATCTCGATAACGATATATATCACAATATAGTACGTTTTCTGTCAATTCGATGAAAAATTTGTCTATACAAAATAACCACATGCCTCATGCCTACTTTTTGATAATTCTGTTAACTAAATACAAACGAAAGGCACTTTCTCTTTTCTCCTTTTATTTGGAAGTGACAAACAGAACTGTCACAAATGAGAACAAGAAAAAACCATTGTATATTTTGAATTAAAAAAACGAAATAAGTAAACATAATAAACAATAAACATAACACTCTGTTTAGTGCAGTGACTGCAGCCATAAACAAAATCAGTACAATATGAATATAAACTATCAAAAGTAAAAACAAAAACACTGTACTCCCTCTCATGGTTCTTCTGTAGGTGGTAGAAGAGGTTTGTTTTGTTGGACTCTGGCGCGGGAACCGGT
>OMLI01018785.1:8758-22201 GCA_900302605.1 Rondeletia loricata
GAGAGACAAGGAAAGAGAGAGAGGAAAAGAGAGAGAGAGAGAGAGAGAGAGAGAGAGAGAGAGAGAGAGAAAGAGAGAGATCAGGTCACAGAGACAGAATAAACAGAAAAACAGAAGATTAGCCAGAAAAATGCTACTCGTAGTTAAATTGAGTTTTTTGGTTTTGTTTATTTGCACATACAAAATAATAAATACAGAAGAAACAAGACAATAAATTTAGATTGTGCAGATGAGATTAAAAAAACAAAAAACAAGGGGCTTACAAAGATATCTCGCATCAACAAAAATTCAAGATGTCAAATATAACACATGGAGTGGAATAACAGAATATACATGGTAACAAAATTCAAACAAAAAAGAAACAGTATAACAAAAATAAAAACCTATTGAAAAACCTATTAAAATACACCATATCAAAAAATTTAATCAAGGAGAAAACTGAGAGTGTGGTAGTGTGTGTATGTGTGTATGTGTGTAGGGAAGACATTAAGCAGACAGGTCCTCAGTCTATATTTGAAATTGTTGAGAGACGAGGCTTCATTGGCAATACGGATGTAGCTATTCCACAGTCTGCATCCTCTGTATCTAATGGAGGACTGACAGTGAGTGGTTCGGAAACTGGGAAAAGTCTCATAATCTACATGAACATACAGACACACAACCCAGAATTGCAACCACTTGTCTGAGGTGAGTTTTGCTAATTTTTCATCCCTTGCTTCAGTTAAATTGGAGGAATAACTGATCCGTGATCATTAACTTACCTCATTGACTCCCCCTCCTTTAGTGAGCGAACAAACTCCCCCCATATAGGAAGCTCCGCCCCAACTGCTATGGAAACGATTCCCTCTGATAAGAAGAGAATGTTTTATTTTTAATAAAAAGATAACAAGTACCTGACAAGAAAATCCTTATGAACAGTCAGACTTTAGTTTAGTTTAGTTTAAACTTACGAGAAGAGGTGCACTGAGTCGCATTTCTCCTTGATGAAGTCTCTTCGATACTTCATGAACTCCCTCAGGGTCACCATGGGGTCATCATCAATGTTGAACCTGTTGTCAGCTGCCCATGTTTCCATGGCAACTAGCACAATGCGAGTGTTAAGCTGTTCCTTGAAGATCTGGAAAATCAAAATTTGTTCAATATCAGTCATAGATAAGAGAACTAACTAAATTTGTTTACCAAGAGATGGAGCTTCAAGTTCAAAGACTGACAGCGCCAAAATACCGGATAAAATGGCCTGAGTGATATTAAAACTGACTGGTAGGTTTCATATTCATCAACAGCTCCAGCTGTTCATTATAACAGCACCAGTGTAATGGTCTATCACTATGATCCTCCCATCAGACAGCAGCACATTACTAAGGGCTAGACAGAGTCAACAAGGGCGTCAAGGAGGACAGATTGGACAGTGAAGGATAATGTTTGTTTTGATAAGATGGAAACCTATTAGGGCTCCTGGCTAGACAAACACAGGAGAAAAGGGCAAGAGCAAAGTCTCTTTGTTTTAAATGAGCCAATAGCCTCAAGACAGACTAGGAGAGGGAGGGCTCAGTGATATGGGCATAACTGTGACATTTCCTATGCCAAACAAGGAAACTTTTTACTCGCCATAATATCTGAAGATATGATATTTGTGTTAATTGTGAAATATCTATTTATTTATATGCACTATTATTTCTGGCCAATTGCAGTAACATTTACCATACCCTATGTCATTGCATAGCCTCGGTGCCTGTGCATGGCACAGACTAGGGGAAGAGGCAGATGCACTCCTACATGGAGATCAATGAGTACTTCCAAATAGCAGCCGTTTCATATGATCACTCATTTTCAAGGGCATGAAAACAGGCATGACCCCTTTCCTGTTTCTATCAGCTTACAGAAGTGACCCTGTTGCAGATCAGATTTCAGCAGCCCAGCAGACAGGGGAGGCTACAGATGATGAAAGATTGAAAAATCTGCCTTGACCCTGTTGGCATTCCACTGCTGCTTCAGTTCTCCTAGCCCTGAAAACTCATCACTGGCTAGTTAATGGCTGCTCACAGCATTTTATGGGCCAGGACAGATTTTAAGTGGAGAGAGTGAGATTGGTTAAATGAGAAATCAGTGCAATGTATGCTGAAGTCCAATACGTGTGAGTGCTTGTGGTAAGCTTTCCAAGAAGAGGATCAATACAATTCTTACCATGTCAGCCATATTGACCACTGACTTAGCATAGTTATTCGTCTGCCCAACGGAAAGCCGATGCTTCTTATACTGGAGAGAGAGAGAGAGAGAGAGAGAGAGAGAGAGAGAGAGAGAGAGAGAGAGAGAGAGAGAGAGAGAGAGAGAGAGAGAAAGGGCGAGAGGGAGGGTAGAAATAGACAAAAGTAAGAGCCATAATCTAGAACAAAGGAATTTTCTACAATTTAAATGTAGAAAAGTATAAAATAAAGAAATGCATATTTAACTTCATGTATATAATCTTAAGGCTATGAAACACAGGGAAACGTTTTGGCCAAATACGATGTGCAACAGTGCCCAATATGTTTCCTCAGGATTGTTGGTTTGATCATCTTGTTTCCAGGACAATTCTGAATAGATTTAGCTGAGAGCGCTGCCCATCAACATTGCTGGAAAAACTAGGGCTGCTTTTTAGTTGAGTAGATTTGGGGGCAGCAGGATGGCCTAGTTGTTAGTGATTTGACTGAGGTCATCCCCAACCAGGTTTGATCCCCAGTGTGACCATAACTGTCCAAGTATCCTTGAGAAAGATACTTAACCCTTGCTCCAGGGGCGCTGCAACCTGGCAGACCCTGCACCCCATCCAGAGGACGAAAAGTTCATTTTTCCCCTTTGGGTGATGAATCAAGTATATCAAAATAAAAATAAAATAGTCGAGGTAGTATGCAGCCTAGTGGAGCATTTGGACATAGACACGGACTTGAGTCCTGTCTGAAAACTCAACAGAACCTCCTGATCATTAGGCCTTTTCAACATGCTTAGTAGGCATGGTTTAGTAGGCAAGGTCTTCTCAAACATCAGTATACTTAAAATACGAATTTCTGCATTTGAGTGAGCAGACAGGGAATATATAGGAAGTAGTAGGATAAAATCTTTCCATTATGCTGTGCGACATGCAGTAAATAATGTTAAACCTAACCAATCACAGAACACAACACCAATATGTTGCCTAGTGTGTATGGGATTCAGTATAGTTCAAATTTAGTTGTTGAAATTTCTATCATGTTAATAGTCTACTGCATAGACGTCCTTTGCTATGTTTCACTCATTTCAACTCCCCCTCTGTTTCTCACTCTTCTTTCAGCTCTACAGGCCGCCGCCGACGTGAGCTGTCCATGGTGCTGAGATTTCATTTGTAAAAAACACAGTAGTTTGAGAGGTTTTTAATAGGGATGTTCCTGGCTACTAATTTCCCTGTCGGTTAAACACCTATTTTAATTTAGACTAGTCTATAAGCAAAAAAAACACTCAGAAAACGTCTAAATTGAGCACAATTTAATCTATAAGGTTAAAACTTTTTTTGACAGTAGATCCGTCAGGTCTAGTGAGTATTTTGAATATCTATTTTTATTTCTGTCGGCCGTTCGGCTAAGTCCACATACACTCATCAGTGCGTGCAGCCAATGGCCTGGCGACTTGCTTGAAATGTTCTGTGAAGTTTAATAAACACATTTCAAACATCAAAAACATCTTGTGTGATCTGAATTACAGTTCAAATAATTAGTTTGAACTAAATGAGTAATAACATAGCATGCCTTTATTGAAAGAAATCACACTGTTGTGAATATGGGTCAATGGTCATTGAATATGGATCTCTTTTTTCTTTTGTTTTTCTTCTTATAATTGCTCTTGAAACGGGCCCCCAGATGGTTAAGGCCGGCTCTGGTCTACTGTATGCATGCAGCATATGATGAGCACATGGCAGACATTGCTAATTCTGTGAGAATAGTTTTCGGACACAATATTGGAGCCAATCTCATGAGTGACGGTAAGGTAAACAATATGTATGGAAAAAAGTACAAATATGTATGGAAAAAAAGTTTACAACTATCAATTCTAATGCAAACTAAACTGTTCCAGCACTGATTACAGCACAACTCTGGGGACTGACTGACTTTAAAAATGGTATTGCCTGAAAAGAACAAGGAACCTATTTGCCTGGAGAAAGCAGGGACAGCTCAACAGGATATTTCAAAGGATTTTCAAACTGAACCATTAAATGTTTTGGAATCTTCACTTTTGGGAACATTTGGACTCAGTTTTATTCAGAACTGTTTTACAATTATCCCATTTGTAGACCATTTTATTTATTCTATACTCTTTTTTATTATTTCTATAGTTTAATGTTTGTGCTTTCACTGAGGAACCACATCATAGCCAGTTTTCTAGATCTAAATGCCATCCTATCTGCAACTTGACATGTCTCACACTACATGCTGTTTGCATTGAACATCAGTCTAGGTGGGTCTGAGGTGGAAGAGAATGATAGCAATCAGCAAAAAACAAAAAAAATTCAGTTTTTAAAAAAGTCTCATATCGATCTCATATCATATTTTTTCCTGTTGCACGAGTTATTTCTGAGAACATTATAAGCTCATCTCTTGCATCACAGTAATATTCACAGTGATAAAAGGATTATTCGTTAAGTGCACAGCCACATCATAAGGGGGAGCTCTAATAATATAATCTGGATTAAAATGCTCACCATTAAATGGTCATTGATCACCATCAGCTCAATGTATTTGGTCTCATCCTCAACGCTGCGTGACACACGTGGAGCCTGGGAGGAAACAACACAGCCTGTCAGCTTGAATATACAAACAGACAAACAGACAGACAGACAGACAGACAGACAGACAGACAGACAGACAGACAGACAGACAGACAGACAGACAGAGTCACAGACAGACAGAGTCACAGACACACACACCCTTTTCTCTCCATTTTCCTCAACAAAGGCTTATCAACATTTTCGAAAATGTCCAGAATAGTAAACAGTATACAGAAAGATCAACTCATGTCTCATACATCAACATGAAAAGAAAAGACAAAATCAAATAGGGATGAGCATTGCACGGCTAAATCTGGTTTGTCTCTACTCCAAATTCCAATAAACCAGATTAGCGTAGCTCTCAGGACTGGGAGACAGACAGCTGCAGAAAACTGACTGTGTCTGAGAGAAGGCAAGAGTGGAGCAGCCTCCACTCATATGGTAAATATTTTATGAGAAAGAGGAAGACGGGAAGAGGAAGAGAGAGGGAATATGGAAAGCGGTTGTGTGGGAGGAGAGAGCGAGGGAGTAGAGCACTCTTTTTAGCTTAGTGAATTAACATAAAGCATACGGTCGGGAAAAACATAATTAACTTTGGACAAACAGCATCCAGAGCATAATTATCTCTCTATCTCGCACTCACACAAACATACACACACATGTGCACAACACATGCACAAATATGCCTGTGGGAGAGTCAACCTATAGTGCTGCATACCTGTCTCTTTTTTCTCCTGTGAATAACCTTTGACCCAGGAAATGGAGGGCTAGGGAAAGGCGGCTCTGGGAGATCACCTAGGATACACAAACAATTAACGCTATTCAACTTTATATCTTAAATGGATACACAGACGTTCCAGATACACACACTTTTTTTTATTACAAACATAAAGAAATGTGTAACACGGTTAAATTCTAAATCAAATATTAATTTCACTATTTTATTAATATTCATAATTAATTAAATTCCTTTTCAGGTTTTCAAACATCATCTTACCATTGAGGAGATCATCAAGTCCCTCTTGCCCAGCAGATTTGTATATCATGTGAATTTGGACATCTCCCTGAAAGACACAAAAAGAGGAAATGGTGGTTATTCATACTATATGATCATATAGCTTAGAAATTCAATCAAGTGCACTGACACTGCCATCACAGCTTACCACAGCAAATGCCAATGACTTGGTAAGTAAAGTAAATGCATTATATTAATATGACATACACTACATTCATACCAAAAACCCAAGTTTGAACATGTATGTTTGGAGACAGCAGCCTGTCTGGAAACCTGTCTGGAAGACAAGCATAATGTTAGGAGACATATTTGTTGTTGCTAAGCTGCTACCTAGAGAAAGGTCTGGCTTGATTTTATTTAAGTAGGTCATCTGGAGGCAAAACAGCTAAGTTAGGGTACACTTTGAGCAAATTGTCTGAAAGACAGACATATGTTGTGAGCTGTTTGCTTGACAAGGCCAAAATAAACTGGTGAAACAGAGATTCTGTCTGTTTTGTATTGAATACCTGTGTGTGTGCTACCTTTTGCCTTTTGGACATTGGACTGCCCATTTTGTTAATATTTCCCACAAAAAAAACAACTTTCAAGGTTGTATTTACAACTGTCAAACTCAAAGGAGCTTACGAGGAGCACTCGAAGGCAGCATCAGACACTGCTAGTCAAGTCATTTGACAGAAGCACATCATATGAAAAGAAAAGCAGATGCCAACATGTTTCACCTAGCAAGGGATGGTTCCTGTCAAAACAAATGAAAAATGAATGTTTCAATAGATTGCTCATATTGGTCGACCCTTGTTACAAAATACCCTGCTGCAAATATTTCTCTGAAACCGTTATTCCACAACTGTACTTGGCATGCTGCAAGAAAACAGCAGGCCAACTTAGATGTACCTATGATGTTTTGCCACAACAAGCGATTTATGGTCTAGGTGTATTTCAGATCCCTATTTGAATCTTACTATTCATTTCATTTGTGACTGGAAGCTGGGCAGAGCTTGTTTATCTTTTGAAAATAGAAGTCCTTGAAATAGGTCTGAAAATCTACATTGACCAATCCTGATTGTTAAGTTATTCTTTTACTTGTGTTTAATAAACTCAATTATAATCTTTATTTCTTTTTAGCATATACTTTATTTAAAGGCTGGATGGAGTACTGTGCCGGTACCATTTGGATTGTACTTCTCAGTTAATTGCAACCTAGCCTTAGAAAAGCTAAATGAAAAATATCATGATACATATTGTGAATTGTGAAAATATCTGAAAATACTATGTTATGATATTTTGTTCATATCATCTACTCCTAGTGATGAAGTATATTACTTGTTGCTTGGCTGGTAGCTGTAGCGATGACTGGCAGGATTTGTTCTTATTAACTTATAAACAGGTGTGTTATGATAGATCTTGATTAACCTGTCTGGAAGACAGATATGTTTGAGATACATTATTTGTATTTGCTAGGCTGTTAGCATCAGAAACCTAAAGTTCATTTTAAAGGTTCATGTTAGGCTATTTGCTTTTGGTGGGCTTCGTTGTGTTTCGAACAATGAAGTAAGCAAGTAGTACTGCTGGTTTTTATCCTACCAAGTAGTTAATTACAGTTAAATACATTCATCTTCCATTCCAGGTGTAAATCAGCACCTAGAATGAATGAATGAAAAGCAGCAGTGCTTTGAGTCGTGAGAACCAGGAGTGAGAACCACTGATTTAAACCATGGGCATGGCGCCGCCCCTTGTCTTGTCTGCAAGACGGCCACATCCTGTTTACTCTGGTACAAGTAGTTTGGGCAGCGATAATGGCTCTTTGGTTTGGGAGCAACTAGATAAGAGGCACAAGCTGAAATGCCCTTTTCGCCCTAAACACGATTGAACTGCTGAATATATAAGGTAATGTAATTACCGTAGTTGAGCTTCACATCTTGGAATTTGGGGCGCAACAGGTTGCGCTGCTAGCCAACAGCTAACGTTACCTAGCTAATGCTAACTAACGCTAGTTAGCTAACGTTAGTGTTACTGCTGCACCTCATTCATACCAACATGTTCTCGTTCAATTTTTCGTATTCCGACAATTTTAGCGAGCATGGTTTTGTATTACCTTGTACTTAACCACATTAACTCATACAGATGCTCCCCAGTTAATGGAATAGACCTGCTAACGTTAACCAATACGCTAGCTGGCTAAGCTACCTATTTTGCTAGCTGTTTTGTTATGTATTACCTGTAACCACACAGCCATGGCGTGGTCACAAGGTTAGACTTAATTATATGTATTTATATTTCTGTTGCCTGAGTCAGCCTGTGGTCAAACAGTTTAACAAGGATGGTGCAGCTATCATGAACCTCTGCTGGTTGATTGTAGTCCCTTGCTATGAAGCTTGGACAATGACAAAACGTTAAGTTTACAGTCACCATTGCACGCTGCCACGTAAGAAAAAGAAAAAGCCTGTAATTCAATTGTTTATTGTTTTGCTGTACAGTCCGTGTAATGCAGCTCTATAGTAAAGGCCTTCTGCTTGCCTGTCAGCCTCAGCAACCAACTCGTTCCTACTTTGTTTGCTAATGAAATGAGAGCATTGTTTCTGGGGGACAGCAGATATTGGGTCAACCATGCTGTGGTGAATAGAAATATAGGGGGGTTGCCCATAGCTAGGTCAGACCGTGGCATAGTTAGCCAACTTCAATAGTAATGGGGCCATTTTGGAGAAACTGTTAAGGTGTAGAACTTTGATAATCACAGCTTTCTTTCTCTGAAGAACATCAGTTCTGTTGTAACATTGTCTTTTGTAAATAAGCCAAGTACAACTATTTGTATACATCTACATTGTTTCAAATGCACACCCAACTGTATGAAACAGGATGGCTACTTAGGTTATTTTCCTATTGCCCCCCTTGCTTTCCATTGTTCTGACCAGCCATTTCTGTCTGTCTGGCTGCCGCTCTTCTTTTATTTAAACAGGAACTTTCAGTGGCCCCAGTTCCTGTCAACACCAGCCATGTCATGCCGGGACATCCACGCCACCAATGCCTTCTCCTTCATCATTGCCTTTGTTTCTGTGGGAGGGATTGCTGTGGCAGCGCTACTTCCACAGTGGCGCATAACGAGACTTGTCACCTTCAATCGCAATGCCAAGAATGTCAGCGTGTATGATGGGCTGTGGGCCAAGTGCGTGAAACAGGATGGCTACTCAGGCTGTTACTACTATGATTCAGAGGTATTACTTGGAGAAATCAAATACACAACCTTTACATTTATTTGCCTACATTTCTTATTTTGAAATCCTTCATCCTTCCTCCTTGTTTTAGATTGCCACGTCAGTCTGCCCCAGGGCAGCTGTGGCCACGGCTTACCACTACCGGCGTGAATGTGTATGAATGAATAATGGTTTCTGTAAGCGCCTTGAGCATCACACTGTGATGGAAAGGCGCTATATAAATCCAATCCGTTATTATTATTATTATTATTATTAGATTGTCCTAACGGAAATCATTCCTTTTCATTTTTCCAGTGGTACTCTAAAGTGGACCAGCTAGACCTGAGGCTCCTGCAGTTCTGCCTGCCTATAGGCCTGCTGTTTGGCTCTGTGGCCCTGCTGCTGTGCATGGCTGGAATGTGTAAGACCTGCTGCTGCTCAGACAAGCCTGAACCAGACATTAAGACCACCCGCTGCCTGGTCAACAGTGCAGGCTGTCACCTGGTGGCTGGGATGTTCTTGTTCCTGGGTGGAGCCATCGCCATGGCACCCTCAGTGTGGTTTCTGTTCCGCACCAAGGAGATGAACATCAGATATGACCAAATTTTTTCTGATGGGTTCGCTGTCTATGTGTCCATAGGCTGCTCTGGAGGACTGATGCTCGCTTCCCTGCTGATGTTCATGTGGTACTGTATGTGTAAGAAGTTGCCTTCACCCTTCTGGTTGCCCCTACCCTCCATGCCTACCTCTCTGTCCACCCAACCTCTCACTGCCAATGGATATCCTCCCTCCCCAGTCTACGGCCCCCAGACCTTCCCACCACAGACCTATGCTCCCACTGTCATTGATGCCCAGCCTTATGCACCCTCCCAGGGCTATGCCCAGAGTGTGGCTGCCCCAGCACCACCCCAGGTCTACATGTCTCAGATTTCAGCTCCAGATGGGTATGGATCAGAGGCAGGGGGGACCCAGGTCTACAGCTACGCTCCTTCTCAGAGCTACGCTCCTTCTCAGAGCTACGCTCCTTCTCAGAGCTACGCTCCTTCTCAGAGCTATGCTCCTTCTCAGGGCTACACATCCAGCTATGCAGGCCACCGCTACTCCACCCGCTCACGGATGTCTGCCATAGAGATCGACATCCCCTTACTTACACAGGGACATTAAGAGAAGAGAGACTGTTGACCTCAGCACATTGAAGCCTGGTGGGCATCTAAAAGAGCATTGACCCAGTTTTTCCATGCCTTTCGCTATTGATACATTTAATAGAATATGAATGACGGTTAATAATATGAGCGCTATATAGGGCCTCTAGAGTGATAGTTTCAAACTATCCAGTCGTTTCACATCTGTAAATAGCTGATTATAGAGGACGAGAGCCTGTCTAAAGATAAAATATGAAGGTGTCTTAAGGTACCATATGAAGGATGAGATTCTCTTATTGTGCGGTCACACCGGGAGCATCACGAGCAGCAGTGGGCGCACTGGCTGCCGCCAGGGGGGCGGGTCGTTCAAGCAGAGAGAGAGTGAGAGTGAGAGTGAGTGTCTGACACTTTTTTCCAGGCATTGTTCTTCTTGTTTGTGTCCCGGTAGAGAAAGAGAGACTGGTCGTAAATCTCCGGGGAAACGGCAACAATGAGCTCCTCCATCATTCTCAAATACCAGACCTGTTTGAAAATCAAAGCGGGAAGCAACACTAGCGGGAAGAAATTCAAATCCCGATCTGCAATTGGTTGCTGCTTCAGCGCCGACGCAGCTCATTTGCATAAAGTTGAACTTTTCTCAACTCTCCTCATCGCTCTGGACACTGGCATCGCGCCGCTCGCTGCTGCCACGGCGCCGGATGTTCCTAGTCGCCAGGTCTCATTGAAAATGAATGACTGCCGGCCGCTTTTGCTGCTCATGACACTCCCGGTGTGACCGCACAGTTAGGACAAAGATCCAGCTGTGTCCTATACAAGCACTGGTGTGAACAACACAATATACTGTTTAGTATTGTCGATTAACTAGAGGCCTGAGGCTGATTGGCAAAATTGAAAATTCTGTTTTTCTGTTACATTTTTATATTGGAAATCATGTTCATACACTAACAGCTTGTCACTTTTGCACGTAAAGCTGTCTCTATGGAGGCCTTCTGTTATCACTACTGTACATAACACTGATTCTGATTAATGTAAAATTTTAGTTACTTGCTACAGTAAGTGATTTTGAAGGGACAACTACTAACTGACTTACCTGTTTGTAATCTTTGTCTCTGTTGTATAACGTGTCGTGAATTGCTGATATTGTCCCAGTGTTCTGTGAAGAGCAGCTGTTATAGTTTTGTTTTTATGCACTAAATGATGTGAATACTGTGCCAGGTTACATTTGCCTTTGTAAACAGATTTTGTTAGCCTTGACTATTTTTGAATGGTATGGCCTCTAACATTAATCATTTGTTGTAACATATAATGTTAACATTTGCATTTTCATAGGCATTTATAATAGCCAAACAAAGATGGCACTAAAATGCATACACTGTGCCTAATTTTAAGATGCAGGCATAGTTTTTGATTGAATTACAGTATTTACTGTATAGAATTACATTTTTATTTTTAGTAAGTGTAATCTGTTAAAAACACCAACAGAAATGCCAGGATTGTGAATGCTGTTCATCTCTGCTCAACACATCTGTTGATTTATCAGAAGATTATAAATTGCTTTCCATTGAAGCGGTAGAAAGCAGTTGGGTCACTTCATGAATGTGTGGCGTTTGTTTTAATGTCAAATAAGTCATGCTATTAAACATCTGCCAACTTGGCTGAGAAGGTTGTTCAATTGTGACAGTCCTTGTAATCAAGCCAAATTTATTTTTTACTTATAAATATCGCATTTTTAATATTTTTTTTAACAATGTTAATTGCATTGTCAAAGCTCTAATGTATCCATCATAGTTATGTTGTACAATATTGAGGTAAATGAAATTATCTGTAACACAAGTTTGCCTACACTGTTAAAAAAAAATTTTCATTGTATTAATACTTTAATCAAACAGTATCTGTGTGCCTCTGTTTATTTGCTGGGATGACAAGATGACAAAACATGCCAATTTTCCATCAGAGATTTATCAACCATTACAAAGTACTTAATATGATTAATGGCACAATACTAACTGCCGGTTTGCATGGTTCAAAGTGAATGCATTTGTTTTAGTAATTTGTCCACCTGGCTTTCAGTTAACTTTTCGACCCTCACCCTCTTGGTCAAAAAGCTGAGACGCCTTTTAACCAGATTTAATTACATACCAGGGGAGGGAGTCGACGCCGATCTGCTGCAGTGCCATTGTTTCAACTGGTTATGTCTCAACGTTTCCAGTTTAATTTGATCCCCCGGCGACGAGTCGGGATACTATGGATCAGCGATCGTCATGCGTCCACGTCCGCCGCCGCAGGCACTTGCTTGTGAACGCTCTACCAGTCACAGTTCTTTACCGATTTCTTTTCAATTTTAATAGCACATTTATATGGCTTAGTACTCAGTGCCAGACAAAATTTGTAAAAAACATTTGACTGTTTTATGGGGAAAACGTTGCAATTTTTGCCTATTTTGGCACATGGAGCTTGTGAGCGCTCTGCAAGGTATAATTCTTAACCGATTTCTCAGTGGTGGGACACAGATATGGGTCAGTACATGGCGCCAGATGAAAATTGTCAAAATATTTGAACATTTGAGATTGAGATTTTGGCCTATTTAGGCACATATTCCACCGTTTCTTGAAAGCTTCAACCGATTGGCCACCCCAACTATGATGGCAGAATGCCAGGGGTCAAAAGGTCAAATATTGGGGTTTTATCCAATGTTAACAGTTTAACCTCTTGCATGCTTCAACCGATGGATTTCAAATATCCAGGGGTGATGGAAAGCGGTACAAGGATGAACCCCATGGAAATTCAGCACCACCCGATCCAATATGGCCCAATCGCCAGGGGTCAGTAGGTCAAATTTGGGGTTTTCTCCGCCTGCTAACACCCTTGAACGCTTGAACCGATTAACTCCCTGAAAATTTAATATTAGTTCTCGGCACCAGACAAAAACATTTGAAGATCTTCTAATTCATGCAAGTTCTCATAAGTTCATCTTTCTCCCCCCGCCAACTTTACTTAGGTACATTCCACCTTTCATACGCTGAGCTGACAACGACAAACTGATTGTGTTGTGCATAAATTTGCAACCGAGTCGACCTAACAAATTACCGTTATGCTGCCTTCAAGGTGCTGTCGGAAATATCAGAATTACAAGTTGAGCGCGCATTAACGATATAAACAAGGGGGTAAATATGACAGGGAAAGTTGGGATTTTCTATGATCCCCAAGTTGCAGAGATGTGACGTTTATGGGCAGAGAGAATGGAAACCTTGTCAACAACTAATGGTAAAAGTGATGTTTTTTTATTGTATTTTAATTTAAAATATAATAAAAAAACATCACTTT